>CM052245.1:19479727-19578521 GCA_028455795.1 Lasioglossum marginatum
CCCTAACCAATGTCCCCCTCGCTCGCTCTTATAAAAACAAAAATAACCTCCAAAATCCTGGTTTGCAATCGCTTCGCTTAAAACTATCGCCTTATCCTTCAAATGCTTTATTCCCACACACATGTATTTTACCAATATATTTAGAACAGTAAAAACTAGAATTGTTTTTACATACTATGTAATTGTGGTATTATTAATAAATGAAATATGAATATGTAAAATAAGCGACCAGTGGTCCAAACATGAATCTTGAGTCTAGGCCGACATAGGACTGCAACAGGTTAATACATCCATTTTAAAAAGCCACTTAACATTCAGATACGTAATACTGTTTGCCGCTCACTATCATCTGTATCATCTGTAACAATAAAATAAAATAAATCACATGTAGTATCTGGTTCGTCCCATCTCAATCTTTTTTATAGTTGGAAATACTTATCTTAATTAATCTGATCGAATCCCAGCTTTCAAATTATGTATCCCCAATCGTCTTGAATCTGCTGCAACATAATTTCATTGCAATTATTTTACAGCTTCTTCAGTATATATATGCGTATATTGCGATCATTTAACAAATATTGTACTTAACCTATATAACTATCATCATGGAACGAAATATTGTAATAACTGCATTAACATTGTGTATAGTTATCTGAAAATATAGAATCAGTTATCGGCATATCTTTTATAAATAATATCAACTGTTCATAATATACGAAACAATTATCTATAAAACTAATATCACTGACAAATTCTGATACAATAAACAGATTATGCATAGAAAATATAACCAGAAAGTATAACCATAAACTAATCACACAGCACAACTCACGATGGTAAACATCAACTTGAATTCTTTCTGTGCGCAATCCGTCATTTGTTGTGTGTGCAATATTGCCGTGTGCGCAATAATGCTGTGTGCAAAAGAACCGTATGCGCAATCGAGCTGTGTGTGTAGGTTTTTTGGGCTCTCGCGAGCTACACGAGAACTACTCGGAAATATAGCCTACTCTATATAAAAATGTGGAACCGCGTGGTAGGGAATAACACGGTAGAATATTTACAGTTCACAAGAACGTTTACACTTTATTGAGGAAAAGGAATACGAGGTCTGCCTCGTGCGTCTGTACAGAAGACTCGTCGCGAAGTGATGCTTCGCGCTTCTACTCGCCTGGAAGCAGGGCTACCAACCTCTCGGTAAGGTTGTCTCTAGGCACGGCCTAGGGGAACGGCGCGCTAGCGCCAAACTCCCTACATGTGCAATCGTCCATGCGCCATCTCGTTGTGCGCAAAAGATTTGTGTGCCAAAGAGCCATCCCCCTCTAGTCACGGACTAGTTCGGCTAAGTCCGGCGCACGCACGGTACTTTAATAGCGCTAAATTTAAACTTTACCTTAGAGTGTGAACAAGTATTTAATGTGCTCATAATATGTACAATATGAAATTGTCCTTTCGAAAAAATGGTTTCGAAAATCGTGGCATTGGAGTATCGACGTTAATTGAAATACTCGGCTACTCAAAAATCATGTGATTTTTTCGTCTGCGGCCTGCGGTTCGTATTGTTTCCATGAAAACCAGCACTAGTGTTTGATATGAATCCCACACAGAATCACGGAGCGGCGTTCCGCGCGTGTGTGTTTTGCTCGTTTACCCGATCAGCAAAATGGACGATATAGCACTGCGAGCATCTGATCATGTTTTAGAAACAATATTTTCTTATTTAGATCTGCACACACTGAGAAATTGCGCGCTGGTTTGCAAACGGTGGAACCGATTCTTGAATGATGAGAACAATGACGCGTGGAGGATACACTGCATTAGGAAGTTGGCGAAGGAGGCCCTCAGCTCCGATATATTGTCGTCGGTACCCACCTATAAATCGAAGTTGCGTTCATTTTATCACGCGTGGAATCCCCTCGACTGTTCACGGAACATTTTTATTAAATCCAATGGATTCACTCTGCACAGGTACATTCATAATATTAAATAAACGATCAACAGTTCGAACGATTCACTCTGTCACACGACACATCGCTCATCGTAGCCTCAACATTTCCAAAGAAACCGATATAAAGGAATATTGTCACAGAAACCACGTACTTTTCAGTAACAATGTTTATGTTACCTACCGATACTGATAATTCTTCGCGTACGATCGCGTACAATTCAGAATCAAAATATTTTGTAGGAACCCTGTCGCACAAATCACAGATGCCTGTAGAGGTAAAATCGGTTTCCGACACGGCCGACACGCCTGGGAAATTATTTGGGAAGGACCATTGGGCACGGTAGCAGTCATAGGAATAGCTACCAGGGAAGCGCCGTTACTGTGCCACGGGTATGTAGCATTATTGGGGTCCGACGAACATTCCTGGGGATGGAATCTGGTAGATAATCATCTGTTACACAACGGAGACGTACAAGGCAATTATCCATTGCTTAATAATGCCCCCAGGTATCAGGTAAGATTTATTTAATCGTACTAATGTGTTTAGGATTATGGTTAGAGGATTATGGAATATACCTTAAGATGTACAATTTTGTAATTAACAGGCCGGGGAAAGGATTAGGGTAATATTAGATTGCGACGATAACACATTGTCATTTGAAAAAAATTATGAATTTTTGGGAGTGGCATTTAGAGGTATCGTATTCCAATATTTGATACATTCTTAGCGATAAATAGATTAATAGGCAAAGGCACGTTTATCATTGAAATTTTATCTTGAAAATATCTTAGGATGCTTAAAGCACTTTCTTTTGATTTTCTGTGAGAACTACAGTACTTTTAGTAACGAAGCAGTTGCAGTGATATTAACGATGAAATTGTGTACGTAGGATTGCCAGATAAAAGATTATATCCATCCGTGTCCGCTGTATATGGAAATACAGAGGTAACTATGGTGTACTTAGGACCACCGCTAGATGGCTAACACTTTACATTTAGTAAAGATACCTCATGTCAGAGGTTTTTTCCAAGGCTGTTTGGTGAAATCTAAACAATGCAGAATTTTCTGCATTGTACCGGAATGTCTACTATAAAATAGAACTAGCACACTAATGAACCGTACGATACTCTACAAAGGATGTGTGCCTGTTCGTTCGTTCGCTCGATACATTGTAAATAGTATTAGCATTCCATTTACACCGATAAATCTGTAACAGAGCTTTTATACGGTGGCAACAGTCGGGAAAAAGAGTTACTCAACGACGGACATCGATCGATAATGAAATGATTTAGTCACAATACTAATAAACTGGCGGATTTTTATGCAAAATGCAATTTCTGTAGAACAGAATTTTATTTTCTGTATTACTTTGGTGGGTTGAAAACATTGGAAATGACTGAATCTCGGCGAAAGTTTCTGTCGTATTATTTTATGGAGGTCTGAATAAATGCATAAAAATTCGCAGTGCGTTTTAAGCAAGTTACGAGGCAGCGTCGATCGACATTATTCAGTTGATTCATTCGTAATAATAAAGTTCCTTCGCGATGTGATTGCGTGTCGCTCAAATGAACACAAGTCAGATTCATTTCAATGTTTCTCCAGTCACGTAGATTAATTTTTAAGTTAATCGTGCATGTACATAGGTACATATAAGGACTCTCAGATTCTTTACTCTTCCATGCAGTATTGATATTCATGTTGTTCTTGTATAAAAGTACATGCTCTGTATGTATAAAAATCTTTGGCCAAAGAAACGGCTATTCCAACTTGTGTCCAAAAATAGTCACTTACCATGGCATAACAGTCTGCCATTAATATTAAACTAATTTTTTTTATCTTTAACGCTATTCGCATAATGTTGCGGTAACTATAAATGGTGTAACTGTGATTCATTTTATTTTACTAGTGAGCATACATATTTTTTTTTTTTAACGATATCCGTGTAGATGTTTGAGATATTTATATTTTCCTAAGGCTGTTATTTATTTGAAAGGTTTCTTTAGAAATATTTACACATCGTCGTACTTTATCGTCAATTTTTCTAACACATATTTTAAATGCCATAAATAAAAATAGTATACAAGGTGCTCCACTTATGGTATTCATAACTATCTTTTAAATTTGCATAATGATTGTCACCGTCGTTAGTATTTTTATTTAAGTAGATTTCCTTTTTGATGGTGCGCATAGATGTTGCTAGGAATTTACTATGTACCTGTGATATTCATCTACACGATATCGAGGTTTTATTTTTCGTTTCTCCGTATGATGTTTTGTTGGAATTTGTGCAATGGATGCACAACGACATGTATATTTAGTTCGCTTCTACATTTAGCAGTTGTAAGATTGTATTTGATTGAGTGTGAGAATTGTAAATCATCTTCTGTAAAGTTTGTCACAGACAACATGTGTTGGAGGTGTGTAGAAACACTGTAATGTACATATTTATTATGATCATTATGTTTGTTAAGCGTGTAGCATTTGTAACGTTGCGCTCTCTCTCTCTCTCTCTCTTTCCTAAACATTTGCACAGAATTCTATCTATCGAATCGATTGTAGATGCAAAGGAAATCTTATTTCGTTTGTGTCTTCGTCTACTTGAATAGCGCATGTACCACGGGTCGCGGACTGATTTAGAATTTATACCCTTTTTGGATCGACAAAGCAAAACTCTGTGAAAAAGAAAAGATAAAACATATGAAGACTACATGTGTTGTATAGTGGTGCCTTATTATGATTCTTTTAATGTAATCTCGATGTGGTTGCGAATATATATGTACACTATAGCGTTAAGTGTTACAATTTAATCGACGCCGGCCCGTCGTGTATGTAGAGTACGTACATGTGGAAACAGTTCTAACTCCATTTTGTAAATAATATTCGTGTCTGAACGTGCAAAGTTATACAGCCGCCCGTGTTAAACGATTCTGTACAAGCGTTTAGAGGAGAAGTAATTTAGTCAGGATACAATTAAGCTTGGAACACGCATCGGTATATACTCGGTATAGACTCTTACAACGAGGAATACGAGTGTTTTAAGAAAAAAATTGTACATCGCTCTGTAAATAAATTATTTTATTTTAATGCTTTAACGTCTGTACCATTGCATTCCCCATGACATTTGTTTGTTTTAACTAATCTCGGGCGATGGTAGAATTAGAACCCTATATCATGACTAGACTTTTTTTTTTATTTGAAACATTTACATGTGAATATTTCGTACCAACATCCTTCTTTCGCTCTTCGCTTGATTGCCAAAACTTCGGATTTCTATAAGTCTATTACTGCCATAAAAACATTACTCCCTGTAGCTTACAAAAATATAACAATAGTAATTTGTTGTAACTGTACGCAATCTCTTATTAATGAACAATTTGAAGAGCGGGGCATCATTCTTGGTACATACAAACGAAAAAGTAACAATTTTTCGAATTTCCTCTGTAGCATCGCGTTCTGCAATTCTACCATCAATCGCGAAACATTGTCAGCCAATAAGGGCGAAGGCAAGATCATTGTATCTCCGAATTGCATTACAGAGGGAATAATGTACCACAAACACGCCCCAGCCAGTGTGTATGCATTTTCCATTTGATTCACAATCGAGAAAGATTTAAAATCATAATGGTCTAAATTATAATCGACTCAATAGGTTCGAAATATGCAAACGTCCGCACCCTTAAAATCAAATTTGATTATAGTTGGCCCATTATGATGACAAATCTTCCGAACTCTCAAAGTGCTGGTTCAAGCTTTTCTGAATATCATTTGCAAATTTATAATTGTACTACAGTTTAGGAAAAGCAACATACGCACGTTCTTTTCTGTACAGAATGTACAAAGTATTTTTACATTGTCACGAGACAGTGGTCTAAGACTAAGACACATATAATATACAACATAGAATATGACACTTATCTCTTGATACATTTTTCCAAGTTTTAACGTATACAGTTCACACAGAAATGTGCACAGGTGTTTCTACACTTTCTGATTGACAGATACATGGAAAAAAAGCTATCCACAGAATTGACCTTCATCTGAAAACTCAAGGTCAAATTTTCTATTTTGATTATATATAATATTATATCATCGCATATTCTTTATATGCATAAAGTTGACAGAAAATTTCAAAGGAACCATGTATACATATATGTATATTATAATAGCAATTGTCTCTTCAAAAATGGTTAAATTGCTAAGTTTTATTGCTAGCTAAACAAAAACCTGACCTTGACTTTGACCTCTGCCATTTCTTTACATCCTGTACCGAATATCAATTGATATTACAAGAGATCTCATTTTGAAAGTAGCATAACTATATAATATGTATAGTTAATGCATTGTTTGCATCCCTTTATGCAATTAATACATGTGCACCGAGTTCGAAAACACAATAGTGTAACAGGTGGGCACAATAAAAGCTCAACCATTAACATGACACAAGTCGATGGAAGCCTAAAATCAATTACTCTATCACACAAAATAGTTCGAATACAAGTCGTGACATTTCCATTTTGAAAATAACTATATCTTAATAGCTCTATATCTTAATACATATCATTCTTGTTAAGAGAATAATAGGAAAACCATTATAAATGGCGAATAAAATATTTGTTTTGTTAGGCCGCAGTAATATAAAAATGTCAAGAAAAATTTGAGAAAAATAAATTTCAATGCAACAATTTGAAGTTGCATCGTGAAAGAATTGTTCAAATATATCAGATCATATATAGGTTCACACGAACCACGTCTCGTGTATATTCCGAAATTAATTTGCGGTTTAAACTTATTTCTTAATTTATATGTTATTATATATATTAATTTCCATCACATATCCATTTATTCTTTGGCATAAGATAATATATACTTCGACAAAACAAATTTCCCGGCAGTCAAGTTGGAAACTTGAGTGTAATTGCATCGATTACTTCAGTTCCACATGCTAGGTTGGTGGAATGTATTACACAATCGAAAGGATAATTGTATTAAAAATTGGATTTCAGAAAAGAAAACTATGGACGACTACACGTGAGTAGACTAGCAGAAATCATAACTTACAATTAGTGCATACAACAACATTGGAAACAATGAAGAAAAAATATATGATCCGACTTTGCAATGCGCCCGAAAGTAATAACAAATTTTGTCATATATATATCTACCAGTCATTATAAAAATTGGTGCAAGTCAAAATTCAGAAAGAAATTGACCTTTCGACTTGTTATATGTATTACATCGATTGATTTCACCAATAATTGTACATTTTGTATAGTGAACTGAAAAAATTGTACAGAGTGTCCCGATAAGATTGTACTTTCCTGAACAGGGTGATTTTTGAGATCATTTGAAGTACCTTTTTCCTTTGAGAAAATCTTCTCCGTGGCTTTGCTAAGGAGTTTTTGCAATTTTTGCAAAGTTATTTCTAATAACCTCAGGAATCACCTTTTTCAAGGAAGTACATTTTTGGGACATCATATATTATATATTACATATTACATATATTATGGTAAAATATTCTTTTATCAAATCAGACGCAAACGCCGAAATATCTCGAAGAAATAAGACGTGACTTACCAAACACAAAATGGCTTGTACAGTTGTTAATATATACGCGATCGTGTCTCTATCCTTAAAAATTTTTAATACTCACTTCATCCTGGTAAAAAGTGTTGACGGAGTTCACGATGGTATGCATTGACAAAAAGCAGATTAATTGACGTGTGTATGCCCGTTACCTGAGGTATTCGAAGTACTCTCACAAAATTTCCTATCCTCCTCGTACTTGTTCCTCTTTTTCGGGAGTATGTACTCGAGGCTCGGTTTCACCTTTGTCAGCGAAAATTTGGTCAAAAAGTAATTAGATCCGTAGCAAAACAGCTTGCACAGCAAGGGACATAGCAATCCCTGATGGACCACCGTCCATAGGCGATAGTATTGCCCTTCGAAGGGGTCCAGCACAGCTGGACACAACATGTGGCTTAAATTTACTTGTATGGGCTGTAAAACAAAACGCGCTTCGTTAACTTATTATCAAATATGGCAAAGAATAATCGACAGAAAATGCCACATACCCAGGCAAGGGCCTGAAGAATCCAGAAATGGTACACTAAATTCAAACCATAACTAAAAACTATCCAGCTCATGTCCCATAAAGGCTCTACATTGTAAACACCTAGAATTAAGATCGAATATACAGGGTGTCCCGAAATTTCTGCCATTTGTTATTACATACTGCCAAACGCTAGATGAATAAAAAAGATATACAAGAAATGTTTTTCATGTAAAAATGTTTCGTTTAAAATTTTCAAGGTCTTTCGAAGATCATTCATAAATGACATTGAATCAACAAGCAAATTCGCGATAGACAAAAGCTGTATATAATATCTTCTCTATTCAGAAACAGTATTTTTCATTTGATTTGATGCATTCTATTTTTAAAAATTGAAAACTGCAGAGTGACCTTCAAATAACCTTCGAGCGTTCGAATATTTTTTCGAATCATCCGCTAACAGCCAAAATTTATCGACACCCAATATTTATGACTTTCGCGGGTGTATCGACATAATTAAGATTAAGTTTACTAGTATTATAGTTAACTACCTCCAAGCCTTAGCAAATAATATGGTATTACTACCATCAAGCCATGCTGAATGTAGTACAATGCTTTATCAGCGAATATCTGGAAGAATGCATGCCATTGTCAATGTGAACGATCAAAATAATTTACCAAAAACAAAGAATGCCAACTTACTCCCCGTGATTCTGTCTCTGGGAACAAATAAGCCAAGACTGGTCCATTTAGGAAGTTCAGGTGTATCCTGAAGAGTGTTGTGACCGTTGGACTAGGAGCAGCTGCTAACAAATACAACTGTAACGCGTAAAGATGATTTAGATATCCGTATACTTGTTCTTCGGTGTTTCGATGCAGCTGTACTCGTTCGATCTTACCTGAACCGCTGTGGTTACGTGGCAGGGATTGAACAAATACACGAGAGTCCTGCTGGTCAGTTTGAAACTGATTTCCATCCCCAATACCAGAGACATGGTCAAAAGCAATATCCTTCTGCCAACTCGATCGTGGTCTGCATAGCATACTTCGCTGGGCAATTTCAACCGTTTGTAGCCCCATACGAGAAGACTTATTATTAGTATGGAAACAAAGGAGGTTTCAATTATCCTATAGTGTGGACTTATGTAATATGCGCATTCTGGACCCACGTTACGGGGTATGGAGACATCAACACCATCGTACATCCATTCGAACATTGTTGGAATGCCGATTATGTAACTGAAACGGAGAAAAATGTTACGGACCGTAAATCGTACGATTGTAAATGCCAATAAATTCCTGAACTTCAATCAATTTTGATGGTTTTAGTCACACGATGACAGCTGCTAGCAGACTGACTGAACAGGAAGTTCATCGTGTCATCGCGTGAATGGTATCGGTTCAACATTAATTTTAACGGCTGGTCAGATTTAAATGACATATCGGACCGTGTAATTATCGATTCATGTAACAGAAGCGTATTCCAGTGGTATGACGATTCACGTACGTGTTTCGTTGCGACACTCCGCGCCGGATCCGTCCAGTCGTGAGGAATATGTTTCAGATCAAAGAACGCTTTTTATCTTGATATGCAGTCTGTACGTTAAGGTTTGTCAAGTATAAACATTGCATTTTATATCGTGCAATATCGTGTGTTATCTACGGTACCGGGGACTATACATTGTCCAACATAGTCATTCTATAG
The DNA here is from genome assembly GCA_028455795.1 of Lasioglossum marginatum. Lineage (NCBI taxonomy): Eukaryota > Metazoa > Arthropoda > Insecta > Hymenoptera > Halictidae > Lasioglossum > Lasioglossum marginatum. The sequence continues at coordinate 19,489,431 of CM052245.1, forward strand.
GAAAGATGAATTGCGTAATTTATCGACTATATCGGTCTTGTCGGCAGATGGCAACACTATCCAATTTTTCGCGTTCTATTCAGGTTTCGTTCATGGCATAACAAATTTGCGAAACGTCAAACACGGATACTTTTATTTATGATCGTTCATTACGATCATACTTTCGACGCATAGAAACTCGAAGAAAACCGCATCATTCTTAGTGCTATTGTATCGCTTTTAGTTATTAAGTACATATAATTATATATATATCATTGTGTATCAAGATGTCGAACAAAAGTGAAGATACATTTTGTGAAAAAATGCGAAAAGCTACGAGAGAAATTCACACAATCAGTGACGCTTTAGTGAATGCAAAATTAGCATTTGGTAAGATAAATTATATATACATATATACATATATATATAAATATTTATATATATATATCGTACATAATATATCCTATCATTTTACAATGTGTAATTTAGGCTAATATCTGAACCGTAGATATACATATATGTACGTAGTATACTACATACACAATACATATATGTATTTGAATTTTAGTTTCAATTATTTTCCAGAATATTTTCATAGAATAATATTTCATATTGTACTTTGTACAAGATAATTTGGTAACTGTATCGAACGATATGTAACCGGAACCAAGATTTTTACAAAGCAACAATAGTAATAGTAATAATAATTTACCGAATCGATATCATTTTTTTTCTGTATCTGTTTGTCAAGTACCTTTTACTTCCAACAGGATTTCTCAATGATTCCGTATGGGCGGATGGTCTTTTAGTGTTTTATGAAATCTTCCTATATTTAGAGGGTGCTATGATCAGACTGAAAAATACTAAGATAGGATTATTTCCAATCGACAAACTTTCTCGTGTGAAAGCTTTCGAACGCGACCTAGATTTTTATTTAGGAAAAGGGTGGATGAGAAACTACAGTCCTAGGTACAGTCTTCCTATGTATATTATTTCTATTTCTAAATGTTTACGTGTTACGCGCCAGTATCTTTTTATATATACATAATTGTACATATACCACTGGATATATGTTTATAACAAATACGTTTTTGCTTGACAAAGTTGCATGTTTTCCTTATTTCTTTTATTGCTCGAACAACACACATTTATCAAATCTATGAAAACGAATCTCATCGAAGACGATCGTTTGGACAATCGTATACGTTTTTATCTCCAATGGATTAACTCTCGTATTCAAAATTCATGTTTACTGTTGTTTCACGCTCTAGGGACAGTGTCGTCAAATATCTGATGCATTTAAGGGAAATAGAAGATACCGATCCCACATTAATGATAGCATACATTTACCACCTGTATATGGGTCTTCTTAGCGGAGGAATTATTCTACGTAAAAAACGACAGCTAATGCAAAAAGTTTTACCATTTAGAAAAATTCACGCAGGTGGTAATAACATTACAGATTTCGAGTGTAATATTTTTGAACTTAAACGAATTATGCGCGACACAATGAACAAGATTGCAGAAACGTTGGACGAAGACACAAGAAATAAACTTATCGAAGAGAGTAAAGTGGTTTTTGCATTAAATAATGAGATTATTAGGAGCATACGAGGCGCAGGCACTGTTCTTTTAAGAAAAACATTGTACTTTGTAACTATTTTTGCGCTAATCATTTTAATCTATCTAATCTTTTTCAAATAATGAAAAATTATTACTTGTCAGTTTCTTAAACAAATTTACACAGATTTCTGACAACAGAATTTTCTTACGCAAAAAGTAAGTTCTTGTTTTTAAATAAACAATCTTTCAAATCTCATGCGGCGCAAATTTCATGTAAAAAACAGAAAAACAGTCGATCGAATTGTTTGATTATCTACTATTGCCGTGCAATAATTTGTTGCCAATGATGTATATGCACAATCTTCTCTTTCCATACAGATCAAGTAGATGTATAAAACGAATTATTTCTTTGAAACTATAAATCTCTTTTGTAGTAGTCTCCTGTTATGTTTGCCCGTTGTATCAGTGTATCATTTTTCTATTTTGGTTAAATAATCGTATACACGTCGTTAATAAATAAACGAAAAAGATAACTACCAGTATCCATTACAATATCCATTACAAATCAACAATGTATTCGCTTTACCGTCATTCTTATTGTACATTAGAAGATCGTACAAGAACAAAATACAGTTTTAACGAGAAACCGTCATGAGATCACAAGTGTTTAAAATTACATTCAATTATAAATTTTTACACGCAATTATTCGCAATTTCTCTCTCTCTCTCTCTCTCTCTATCTCTCTCTCTCTCTCTCTCTCTCTCTCTATCTCACTCACTCTCTAATATAATATACTATATATATATACCATAAAAAAGTTAATATACCTATAAGTACGGACTTGTAGGACGTGACTCTTTCCTTTCTTTAAAAAAACCTAACGATCGTTTCTTTAAAATCAATTTATAAACAATTCAGTATTGCTTGTTTATCAAACTTAAAGTGTTCCCAAATTATTGAACCGAGCTGCACAGAATATTTCCGAGTTTCGAAATCATCTGTCGGGACAAACCGTGCACTGTAATCCATCGCAACGAACGGGAATGGCATAGTCTTTAAATCTGTAGGTAATTTGCTCGCTGCTTTGTCAAATAATAAAGCTTTTAGATTTCCTCCGGAAATTTCGGTATTTTGAGATTCTTGCGATTGAAATACTTGATCTGGAAAGAAGAACACTTTATCGTTGCTGAATTTACTGCGAGAACACTTTCTCGAATTACCTACCGGTAATATCTTTTATATATGCTTGCGCTTCACACTTTGTAAAATCGTGGCATTTTACAGACTGAATGGCCGGATCCATTAGAAAAGCACAAGTTGGTTGACTCCGTGGGCTGTCTGTTAATTGTTTGGCAAGCGCAGACGAAGTTTCATCTTCGTTTTGTTCACCAAATAAATTACGTTTAATTGCCGCTTTCGATACAGTATTTTTATTATCACACGAATTTTCGTATACACGCCGTTGACATCTGACCCATACTCGATTTCGAGACGGTGAGGTATTGGATTGCCGAAAATTTATAAAATCTTTAATACTTGAAATGTCACTCTGTGAAAGAAATTTATTTGAATTTGCTCAAATACGGTATTTAATCAGAGACTAAGTATAATTACTTGACCAGGATGAGTAAATAATTGCTGTTGCTGTTGTTGTGGCTGCTGCTGTTGTTGTTGTTGCTGCTGCTGCTGCCGTTTGCTCTTCGAAACAGTTTCAACATCACCGAGAGATTTATGTCTATGTCTTCGTACTGTGTTTATGTTTTTCTCACGTAAATGTTTTTCTTGTATCCAGCGTCTCATTCTCCTACATATGAACAAGAATGTAAAAGCATTGGAAAACATTTTGGCGAAGGCTTTCTTTTTATAATATTCAACACATTTCTTTATATTTTGTTGAAACCATTGAGCGGAACAACCGAATCTTTTCAACTGTTTCTCACCTTACAAAAGGAATTACCATAAAAAATGCATTCGGGCCAACTCCTATTTTGACTTTCGGCGTTAAGTCTTTTTTATTGTTTGGTAAATCTGCTAGAGAGAACCATTCAACATTTTTAATTTCCTTTCGCGTTTTAGGTTGAAATTTTGTATCTTTTTGAACACCGCATATTATATATAATCTCACTAATTGTTCATTTATCATCGACTCAATATATTCATTTTCATCTATCAAATTGGAAATATCAAAACCCGTCTCTTCCAAAACTTCTCTGACAGCGCAATGAGAAGGATCCTCGTCCGCATTGACCTTGCCTTTTGGGAAACTCCAACTGTTTTTTGCCCAATAACTTTGTACGAGCAATACTTTTGTTAAATCTTCATTGAGTACGATAGCCCCGAACGTGGGAACATTTTGCTTATATTCTCGCCATTGCTCGAGAATATTATCTATATTAGCGACATGGAGTTTTAAAAACGGTATATGATAAAATATGTGTGTAGCAAATTCTCTCATACTGCATGGCCTAAGTTTTGGATTTTCATCGGTACAATAAAAATCTAAATAAAACCAGTGAGCCAGTTCGATCTGGAAGCATATTCGAACCAAGTCTTTTCGCTCTTCTTCGGGCACGTTGATGATGAATCGACTGTAAAAAAGATACACATTACTTTCGAGATCAAAGTAAGCAATGAACGACAAATAAACGTTAGCTCGTCACAAAAGCTAACCTGCTGAGATCGTCAAGAATGTCCGATGGTAACGAATGATCCACCATTTCAAAAGTTAATAACACCGTTTTCAAATTTCGTATACACGTGCTTCACGTTATATATATATACATACATAAATATATATGTGTGTATAATTTAACCTAGACTTTGTTCACGATAGAAATTCGTAGTTATAAAATAAACATAAAATCATCGCATAAACCATTACATATCAAATGTCAATGATGTCAATCATGAATTGTTCTATCTCTATCTGATCTTACATTACGTTGATAGTAGCGCCGTCCTTAGCAGAATCTTGAAGCTCAGCTGAAATGTTCGTACAGTGCCATTCCATGTAACGGCAAAACTCCCAAACTGATAGCCGAACGTACTGACAGACGGTAACGTTTGCAATAAAGGTACCAGCTTGATTTCAATGCTATTTTCAAATGCGTATATAAATAATTACTCTCATGGGTTACGTTCGGTAATTTCTTTAATTTTTAAATTTAATAATAATACACATACCATATGTATTTATATGCAAGATAAGTTTTTGCTTAATCGGCTAGCTTATTAATCCTAATACCTGCTGTACTACAAACTCTAAATTATCATCATTATTTGTTACTTCTAAATCCCATGTATTTACGTCATCCAAATTACATTCAGTTTCTGAATCATCGATACCTGCGTTGATTAAATATACATATATGTATACATGTGTGCGTGTGTGTGTGCGCGCTTGTTAGAATTGGTTAGAATTTTGAAATTAAAAGAAATATATATTGCATAATACAGTACAATATATTTGGTTACCTGTGACAAAAGTCCAGCCACGTTTTTTTCTGATAACATCATCCGATATGATATGAATTGTTTTACATAAACCTTCAAAATTTTGCACGAACCATTGAATATCGGTTTTTCTTCTTACATCGCTCACTATCCATATTGATTTGTCGTGTGCTGAACATTATATGTATACATTATATGTTATTATAATTTTCCCAGAAAAAGAAGTCTATAATGACAATAGTTTTACCATTATACATATCTATGGCTGCACGACAAAAATAGCCGTAATCATGCTTTCTAATGTCTTCTCCCCATTTGGCCATTTCAAGACGATAACTTTCTTTATATTTTCCATCTCCCAATAGACCATCGATATCAAGATTCAAGGATTTAGCCCAATGAGATTTTATTGGTCCCGATAACCTAAGGATAACACTATCGGATCCAATTCTGGAACAAATATATGTATGCATACACATATAATACATACAATGTAGCATGTAGCATCAATCACGTAAAATCAATTATTGCCTATTAGGACTGGTACAACTAAGAATGCCTTACCTCTCCTGTAATATATTTGTAATAAAATCCTTTCCAGACTTTCTTTTACCACTAAATAATAAAATTATTCGCGGATTTAAAGAATTTTCAAGATTTATTGAACAGGGCTTGCGTAGAACATTTTCGGCTGCCATTTTGAAGTCGAGTCACTAAATAGAATAAATTATTAAAATAAAGCTATTATTCGCTTATCTTTCTTTTCCAATGGCATAAAACTATAGTTGTGTAACACATTCGACTAAAAAATTACATGTTCTAGATACATACATGTATTATATGTACATAAAATTCTATAATAAATTTCTATAATAAATTCTATAATACAGTTTTTTACTTTCTTGCTACGTGAAATCTACAATCGTTTACTTTTTCCGTTGATGTAGTTTTTTAACCATTTCAGTTTTTGACACGATAATTCTACAATTTTCTGAACATATCCAAGTTAACATGTTTTATTTATTTGCATATTTCGAATGACAATACATGAAATTACGTTTGGTTAACGGCACTAGCAATTACGGAGACACATTAAATAGAAAGAAAGAAAAGGCGTTTACAAAGTTTTTATTATAATAAGCTCATCTATACAAAAACTTATTTTTTAGTTTCTCGAAGCGCTTCACGAAGCGTTTTACGTTTCGCTGCTCTCTTTAGTTGCTCTTTTGGTTTCAGGTTATGCTTCTTTGCAAATCGTTGATTTCTCAGGAACTTTAAGTCCATCTGGAAAATTGGATTTACAACATGAAAATGAGAATTTCTAAATGTATTTAACAATACACTGTTTCAAATCAAAATTGCACTAAACGATACAAACACAAAGTCACCCAGTGTTATAGTAACAGTTTGTAAAATGGTTTTTTAGAAAAATAATTACTTACACCAAGCGTAGACTCATGCCTATAACGTTTTGGTTTTTTAATACCATTCCGATGTGCTTTACGATCTATACACCAACAAAGTATGCGGGGTTACGTTTAATATGTAATATAATATCAATATTGTACACATTTTTTGTTATACTCACTTTGATTGTGGTTAGTATGATTCTTGGATTTCGCCATGTTTTCCTATTATGCAATCTAAAAGAAATAATGACTTTTAAATGCACAGAAATATTTTCAACAATAACATGCTAAATAGGTTAGGTGCTTCCTCGAATAAATAGAATTACATTCTTTATATTTATATTATTGAAGAAGGATATAAAATACTGTTACAGAATATATTTCTTAAAATTTTTGTACCAATTTATCAATTGCATTGAAATAAGTACTAAACAGATTACACGGATATAAATCGATCAAATTCTCTGTGTGATATGTACTTACAACGAGCATTTACGTTCACGATGGCGCGTGAAGAGAAAGAGAAGCAACGCAACACGAATAGCAGCGCCAAATACACTTTTTCCGAAACATGTAGTACAATTTATATTTTATGTTAAACGATCAATTGTGCGATTAATCAATGTTTTGCAAAGTCTAAATTAAACTGAATATTTTTAATTTCCTATTTAGTATCTTCCATGATACTCTTCCGTGAAATTTATAAATTTGGCCCTGACTTTGTGGGACCCCCTATATATGTAAACGTGGTTTTGTATGAGTACCATGAAATAAGAGTACATATACTATATACATATACTATATATACATGTACATATATACAATTTGTTGTATATATAGTTATAATAAAATAACACATTTTACACAAATAAATAGTAAAGTTTTTATTTAAATGTTCGTGTACTTGCATTTAAAACATGAAATAAATTTCCAACATAGTGGTACATTTAGCGGTAGAATACAAATTATGTATCTTTATAATTTTTTGCTATACATCGATTTGGTCTCAAATATTCCGTATACATATCACGAAACTTATATAGACCGCGGTGCGATTCTTTCGTTTAATACTCGACGTTTTCTTCTCATTATGTGATAGAACTATCGTAAATATATATATATTTTTACCATGCATACATTATAATACTGATGTATGTGACTTAGCTTTGCATGCACTTACATACAAATATTGTGTGTGTGTGTGTGTGTGTGTGTTCTAGATGAATATTAACATAACGTGTTTGTACAGAATCAGTCGGAATCACAGATGGAGAGAAATATTAATCGACTTATTATTAATAGATACAGTTATGTGAACAATGTTCTCGACAAATATACACAAGATATGAATTCTCCTTAAAATTACATACTCTTAAAATGAAAGTGCTGTACTCTAATTATTTGATTTGTACTTAATAATTTCATAACTTTTGATATATGATCGTCCAAAGTTATGGAATATGAGCGTTACTCTATGACATACATATACATATATGTACATATATATGAGAATTCATAGCTTTAAAATTTGTTTTTGCCACAGAATCCAGTCCATAATTTTCTGTTGGATTTGCCTTTTCTCTAAAAGAACTTCTGCCGCCTTCTGAAACTTTTCTTCGTTTCTTCGTATATACATTTTCGCATCTTGCTCCAACTGGTTTATCTTTTCTGGGCGTATCTCGTCCATCGACAACATTTCCGTTAAATACGGATTAAAACGATAATAAACGTGTTCGGGAAGAAGATCATTTAGCATCGTATGTACAGCTGTGCGACAAAAATATCATTATTTATGGAAGAAAATTTTCATGAGACAGAGAGAAACTTTTAGCATTTTATATTTTAAAACTTCTTACCTTCCGTGTCGGTCGCGCTGTCTAGAATTTTATAAAATTTCTCTTTCCAACTCGAAATTGCAATTTCCATTGATTCGTTGTTCTCGCGTATTCGATTCGGCGTTCTTCCAGTTCCAAACGAGATTACGCATTGAATCGGATTATTTGGCCACAATTGTTTGGCTTCGTGTAACGCAATCGCACATGGATTGTTTACCAGTATACCTGAGTGTTTCAGAAAGCACACCAACTACATATTTATAATATATTCCACTAGAATTTTGCTGAAGAAGTACATTGAAACTGGTACCTCCGTCTTGGTGAAGAAATTCGCCGTATTTAAATTCCTCAAAGTAGCTAGGCGCTGCCGCAGATGCTCTTACAGCTTCCCATAACTTATGCTTATGAGATCCTATATATTGACTTTCTAGTCTGTATGGTAAAGTGTAATTTCGAAATACATAAGCCATCACACGCTCGTGATTCACAATCGCAGATATGGCTGAAAACTGAATAACAACTTGAAACTCAAAACACAAATTTGTTTGCTTTGCTATTCGATGAAATTGTGTAAATATTACTTTGTGTTATTCCTCTTTTTTCACAGAAAGAAAACATGGTAGGTACCTTGGGCGTATTCGGATCGCGAACAGTTTTAATTAGAATCTTATCTCCCAAGTGCTCTTGCAGTAATTTCTCCCAGAGCGATGTATCGTAGTACGCGTGGCTCCATACTAAATTACTTGTACCTTTTATCGTGCTTTGAGTGAATATTTTAATACTCAATTCTCTGTACAATTCTGAAATTTCACTCAACGATTTTCTCTTTTGTCCACCTAAATTATTTAGTTTATTAGCTCTAAATTAATTATTCCTAGATTCTATAGAGATCGCGACAGAAGTCCTCTATTGTCTACAGAAAAAACAAAACTATCGTTTGCATACCTAAAATAGTTGCAAGAATTGCTCCTGTACTCACACCGCATACATAATCAAACAGTTCGTGCGTTTTTTTTCCTGTCAACTCTTCAAGCTTTTTCAACATTTGTATAACTAAGACACCGCGCATACCACCACCATCGATGGAAAGAACTCTAATTCCACGACCAGGCAATGGATCGACGTAGCCTAATACTGCTAGCGTTTCTCGAATCGATGCTATAAAATCGGTACGGAACAGGTCAGAATCAAAGTGCAATCGAGGGAACAATATTCGTCAAATATTATCTACCTTTTATTTGTTCATCTTTTGTTCTATGTCGAGTTTCGAGTAACACTCCGATCGCTCTTTCTTTGATCGCGTAATGTCTAGCTTCGGGGTACTGATCGATATGAGTTAACAGATCTTCTATTCTCCTCAACTTTGAAGCGTTTGATTCAGCCATTACGATACTGTTTAAAACATGGCGCGTTCTAGACACAATGCTGGGCTTTGATATATTTTTATGAACATTTACTTTCCACTTTGGTGGTACTACAAGGGTATCTGTTCTGGTTTGGCTGGTTAACTTAAATATCAAGGTATTCAAGATTTGTGAAAGGGTATGCGACTGTTCCTTCGCTTCCTCCACCTTTCTTTCGTTTATGGTATCTTCGTCGATTTGCTGTAAGTAGAATAGAATAAACAATCTTCAGTTACAAGTTACAAGATTTCCTCCTCCTCCTCCTCCTCCTCCTCCTCCTCCTTCTTATTTACCTGACATGCTTTCCGACATTTTGCAGGATCATCCGTTGCCAGACCTTCTTCTTGAGCCCTTATTACAACTTCTCGACTCTCGGTTTCATTATCTTTAGATTCTTCTATGCCTCTTACTTTATCATGATTCGTATTCTTTGCTATTATAATGGACAATTGCTTTCTCAAAGTATTAATTTGCGCATATGTCGCTTTGTGTAGAGTATCCAACCAATCTTTAGAAAAATTAATCTGAAGATTTTTATCGTAACCAGTTTTATGTATGTAATCTTTTAATTGTGCCAAAAGCTTTGAATAATTTTGCATAGACATTTTGGTGTTCCATAAAACATTTATACGATCGAAGAACTTGTATCTGTAAGTACTTCCACCATCATTGTTCTTGTCTGCTGCGCTATCCGTCAATTGCCTGTAACACAAAAACTAACACTTTTATACCATGCTAATATATTTCATTGCAGATACAACAAATGAGTTAACCGTGAATCATCAGAGGTTGACACGGTATTATTTATATAGGTACAAAATGTTGTTGAAAATAGCGATCGACAAATGTGAATACGAAACAGTTGCTAAGAATATTCAAATTTCTATTCTAATATTCTGAAAGCTGCGTGGTAAATAGATGCTTATAAAGTTTTACTTCGCATCGAACGAATACAGCATATTTCTTATACACACCGAAGAACATTGATCTCGACGAAACTGTCAAAATCAGCTGTTGAATAGGCCGTACGAGATCCTTGCAAGTTTCCGTGAAATCGAGTGAATCTTTATTGTGATAACATATATATACGTATACTATTAATTTTGGATATTAGCCTAATATTTTGCGTACATAGTGCACGGGCATATTCAATACGTATAAAGCACATCTGCGCGTAAACGCACACATCTCTATATGAGATTATAAGTAAATAGACTATGAGGAAAAGAGATATATATATATATATATATATATATGTAGATAGTCAGATAAAGTTGGATAAAGTTGGATAAAATGGGCTGGTTGGATCAGAACAAAGAAAAGTGTAAAATTAAATTATACGTTTGTACCGATCTATTCCGATAAATGTATAAGAAATTGATTATTAATCAATTGATACAAACATTCACATATATATACATATAACTTACCTCGATAAAGAAATATATTTTCGATAATTTCGGATGTTTATACTTCTTGTCATTCCTTTCGTCGACAAATAGCAGATATACAGTATATATATAGTGTAATATATATAGTGTAATACCTATACGAAATCGATGCGCAATGAACTTTTTCACCGATAAATAATTATATTCGGTATCACCACTAAAACCCCTAATCACTAAAAGAACTTGTATTGATTTATTCTCAATGCTTCGATTTACTTTATTTAAAATGTAGGAATCAACTATCTATCAGTGTATCGCTTCTAAACACTTGTAAACTAAATTCGTAGCGGTGAAATGTACTTATATAAAAGAGGTTCGAACGCGACGCATTTGGGAGGGCTTGATTTGTAAATGAAATCACACGATACTGTTTGACCAACGGGAATCGTTGGCAACTGTACCTATATTACACGAATATTTTTGCACTTTCAAGCTTTGGGGAGGGATGAAATTTGTTGTTGACACTTTTTATCTATTATATATACATATATAAACGCACCTTGTTTTTATCAAGATTAGTTTTCAACATATAGTACCTATACATATATATATATATATATATAGCCTGATATTGTGAAGAAAAAAAGGATAATCCTATGAATGTAATAATAAAGTTTTAAACATTAGGGAAATCATTTATTTAACCTGCAAACACGTTGTAAAAACAACACATTCGGACAAAACAGCATACAATAGCAAAGAATAAAAATTGAAATTCATCCTACCGATTGTCTTCCGTACTATAAATCTGGTTTTCAATATACTAATCGATTAATCAGGTTTTGCGTCCTCTCGTGCAAAAAAAGTAATATCTCTCAATGGTAATATTTTACAGAATGCACGTCCTCGTAATAAACCTTGCGGAACAACTCCGTATTCACGAGAATCATTCGAGTTGTTGCTATTATCACCTTCCAACCACACGTGGCCCTTTGGTACCTAATAAGTAACACTGTTACAAAATATAACAAGTCTTGTTCCTAAGTTTTTCGTTTTCAAATTTTAATTTGTACGATTTACAACAATCTTTCCTGATATTACATACTATGATTCCGTTCTCCAGTTTGTTCCCAGGCAATCCTACAACTCTTTTACATATATGTTGTTTAGGGTCAGAAGGACATTTAGCAACAACAATGTCACCCTTCTTAATGTTTTCTCTCCGAACAGATATTCGTTCTGTCAACAGTACGTCATTTGTATATAATGTTGGTTCCATCGATGGTCCTGCACACTGTACAAAAACAAAATGTAGATAACGTACGTCTTTCTAATGTAAAATCCGAACAGTTATCGTACCACTAGAGCAAAAAGAGATTGTCATATCAATGTATGTATGTTTGAACATGTGCTAGATTCCTTACCACCACAATATCTCCTATGTATTCGTATATACAGTGTATTATGCAAGTGTACAGGACAGTTTTGCTTAAAGTTTTATAAAATAATTTAATAAGCATAGTCATCCAGAAGCAAGACCAACATTATTATAGTTTAGACAATGTATCTTTGTGATTGCTCTGTTATTGCAAATTGTTTCCTCTGAAATAATATGAAATTTTAAACATATAAGACATACTACTTACATATACATATTCAGGGTATTTCCTACTTTTCCGGCAAGATTGTAGGAGCATGATCTACAAGTGAAAATACGAAAAAAAATGTTATATGAAGTTTGTTTATAAACGCTTTATTACAATATTATAGGCAAATGTAGCTTGAATAGGTACGGAACAGCAGATTTAAAGCTGAATAATAAGGAAGGTTGATTGTGTTTACTTTGCCTGTACTTACGAGATATTTCTTAATGTACGAAGATCATTATCTTTAAGTACAGGCAAAGTAAACGCAATCGACCTTCCGTATTATTCAGCTTTAATAATAATAATATTGTAATAAAGCGTTTATAAACAAACTTCATATAACATTTTTTCGTATTTTCACTTGTAGATCATGCTCCTACAATCTTGCTGGAAAAGTAGGAAACACCCTGTATATGTAAAAGTATATATCAATTCTATTAACTGTTGACTCAAATTATCAAAACATATACATTACCCAGTTGATAAACAATTTTGTATTTATGTTGTTGAGTAATATTCATGTGCTTGCTTCTGAAAGAACATCGTACTATTGTACATAGAACATCATTATTATTAAATAGCATCTTGTTATAGTACATTATGTTGTCATACATATTTGACAATGGTACCAGTAACGCATGTACAAATTTTTAACACTGAGTTAAAGGTTAGTTTCAAGAGTTTCAAAAAGTTTCAAGAGTTCACGTATCAAAACACGTAAACAAAATAACGAAATATATTTACACATAAAGCTATTCGAAAGCAAGAAGCAAACTTTGCTTTCCGTTGCCAGGCAGGTTAAGTTAGGTTAAGCACTTGATCTTGGATAACCTAAAAGATTAGCAAATTTTCATACTAAATATTGACAATGTTTTCTTTACATGATAGACTATTTGACGTTGCGTACATACTATGTAATCCTGAATTTTTATTTTTCAAATAAACGGTGACACCATGCAGAAACCAACAGTAGAATGTTCGATCTGGTTCGATCTAAACCATTTCCATGTGTATATGGAGAACACATGTATAGAAACTCACGGAAATGTTTGCTATTTACTAATTAATGAAACACTCTTACACGGTATATGAATCTTCAACGGAATTTTCTCCAATGATATTAAAAAACAGACAAAAAGGTTCAATGAAAGTCACTCAATAAATAAATGTTTTCAAAATAAGCGCCAAAATAAGTGCCAAAAAAATAGGTCTCGCTCGTGCCACCTCCTCTTCTGCTATATTTCAAATCCGTTTACCAGGGGAGTATTAGGCGAACATGAGAGCGAATTGATATACCACTGAGTACAAATTTTATCGTAGAGTTGGCAACCTATGATAAATTACTATTGACCAATCCTAGTCAAGTCATGAAATTTCTGTAGAGTCGGCGATCTATGTGACTACTTAATGGGTTTTTTTTATTAATAACATCTTAGACCATTATTGGCCCATAGATACATGTTGAGATACAAAAATATACAACTTATAATGGCTAATGGTTTATTCTTCTCTTTATATATTGTTTCGCGCATGTTGTTGCGCGTCAGCCTTGTTGTAAAGTCTCTAGATCACCACTATGATATGAATATTTATATACCAGGTGACAAAAAATTTGTAATTGTAACGCCTTGTATGTTTTTGTAAAAATACAAATCTATTTTATTCCTAATAATACAAAAATAACAGAATAATGGCTTGTATTGAACAAAAACTGCGCACGCGCATCTAAAAAAACCCTGCGCAAGCAAGCGCATCTAAAAACAAACTGCGCACGCGCAACCAAAAACAAACTGCGCACGCGCAACCAAAAACAAACTGCGCACGCGCAACCAAAAACAAACTGCGCACACTCATCTTAAAAATACATGCGCACGCGCAATTAAAAAGAAACTGCGCAAGCGCACCTAAAAAAACCTGCGCACGCGCAACTAAAAACAAACTGCGCAAACGCATCTTTAAAAAACCTGCACAAACGCATCTTTAAAAAACCTGCGCATACGCATCTTAAAAATACATGCGCGTACGCACCTTAAAAATACATGCGCACGCGCAACTAAAAAGAAACTGCGCAAGCGCATCTAAAAAAACCAGCGCACGCGCAACTAAAATCAAGTTTTATTTAGATGCGTGTGCATAGGTTTCTTTTAGATGCACTTGCGCAGTTTGATTTTAGTTGCGCGTGCTCTGGTTTTTTTTAGATGCGCTTGCGCAGGTTTCTTTTAGATGCGCTTGCGCAGTTTGATTTCAGTTGCGCGTGTGCAGGTTTTTTTTAGATGCGTTTGCGCAGTTTCTTTTTAGTCGCGCGTGCGCAGGTTTTTTTGGGATGCATGTACGCAGATTTTCTTCGAAACTATGCATTGCATCGAAAACTGTGTGAGACAAAGTCTGTAGGTCTCCAAATTACGCGTCTTTTTTGTCTCATCACTTTTCCTGCTAAAACTAACGGTTTTCGAGAAAATTGAGAAAATGTCGAAAATTTCGATGGTCGGTTGGTTTTGCTCGATTTTGTTACAGAAAATAGTTGTTATTGCATAACTATCTTCAATAAAAGGGTTATATAAATTCTGAATTTACATTACTCAACATTGTGTCCATTTTACTATCAAAATATATAATAAAACATCCCAAATATTTAGCATTCTCAATATGTTAAAATGATTGATAATATCGATGTGCCGATCTTCCCGCTATGTATAACTCGCACCATGTTATATTATGCTTGAATTTATTTCGAGTCGACTCCTTCATGCAAGCAGTGTTCCGATTGAGCCAACAATTTTTCGCGCATGCGCGGCCAAAACAGTAGCGTTTCTACAATGACGCAGCAGAGCGGCCAGGGCCCTGACGCCCTGAGGCAGTTATATTGGTGCAAAAGTGGTGCCTCTCCGTCTTTCGTCTCCTAACAATCGTAATGTATTACTATTGCACATCACTGGATTCGGGAAAGTCTAGAGAATCTTTTGCTATAAAGAACAATACAAAGAAAAATATGTTTTTTTTCAAACTTAAATTTCTCGAAAACTGTTCGTCTAGGAGAAAAATTAAGGCCAGATTCGGAATCAGCGCGAGAAACTCTATAAGAATCGCATAGTGAGAATCGAAACGTCAAGAAAAAGTTGAAATTTGTTTTTAAAAAGGTTACGTTACTGAGGCTGAAATTGCCGCGCATGAGCGAAAAATTGTAGGCTCAATCGGAATACTGCATAACAAGCCGTTCGTGTCGTATGAATCGCATGCTCGGTGAGAGCTTAGCTAAGCTCGATTGGATTGATCGAGCCGCGAGTAGCTCGCACTGGCTCGCACCAGAAAGGAAATGAGAGTGCTCACGCCCAGGTTTTGACCGTGCCCGATATAGTGCTGCCCCCACACAAAATCCTAGCCTGGATCAGCTCCTAGACCGGCGGTAGAGCGGACGCTTAGCTGCAGCTTAGCTGTTCTGTTTCATGTTAAAACTGGTGTGCTCTCTGTTACGTGGTAAAAGTGGGCTCTACCGCCGGTATAGGAACTGTTTCGTGCTAAGCGTGAGCGTGCCAAACAGTGAAGTCAAGTTCAGAGATAGGCGTGAGCACTCTCATTTCCTCTCTGCACCGATGCGAGTAGCTCGCAATCGATGCGAGCCGATGACGTCTGTGAGTAGCTCGACTCGGCTCGACCAATCGAGTCCCGGCTCAACTCGGCTCGCATTTTTGAGCTCGCCGGCAGTCCTGCTCGTTGTACATGAAACATTCTCGATTCGGTGATGCGAGACGTGGAACAACCCGCGAGCAGTTCCTGTCTAGGAATCTGCATTACCCCATATCCCACAGTAATATATCCGCTCGTGCCATCTAGAGCCAAGTTCCGCGATTATCCAACTAACCAGAACATCACAGCGTAAAACCATGTCCACCCTTACATTAAACAAATTAAAAAGGCGAACATTAATAGAAAAACCGGAGAGGCCCAAAAAGAGAATCGATCGATTCGATGGATTATCAGAAGAAGAAGTGCAAAGATATACTTTGCCAGATTATCTCGAGATGAATTTGAACGTTATTTTCATTGGAATCAATCCTAGCTTGATGGCAGCGCATCGTGGTAGATATTATGCAGGTCCTGGTAATCATTTTTACAAGCTTTTGCATGAATCAGGTCTAACACCTCGGTGTCTAAAATACGAAGAAGATTATAAACTTCCTCGATATGGGATCGGTCTGACGAATATTGTTGCTCGGGCTACAAGATCATCCGCTGATCTCAAGCGAACAGAAATCAAAGAAGGCAGTGAAACGGTAAAGGAAAAACTGAAGACTTATAAACCGAAGATTGCTGTGTTCAATGGCAAATGTATCTACGATGTGTTTGCCAATAAAATCAACGATTTCCATTTTGGGTTACAACCTGAACGTATCGAAGACGTCGCGCTTTGGGTCATGCCGTCGAGTAGCGCTCGTTGTGCTAATTTTCCTAAAATGACAGATAAATTACATTTTTACACCGCCTTAAATAAGTATTTGCAATTTTTAAAAGGACAGATACAAAGCGTTGATATGAGCCAATTTTTATTTGAAGGAAAGTGTAAACAATTTATACCGAGAACTTCGAAAATGTGGAGGCGAAAAAATATGTCTGCCTTCTTAAATGGAGGACGAATCGCCAACAAAGATACAGCGTGTCTCGATACATCCGATGAAAATGTGGCTATAACCTGCAGTACAGAATTTATTGTAAAACGTGTACAAACCAATGAAAACAATGAAACTAAAGAAATGCTCTGTATAGACAAATTAGAATCTTTGCAAAATTCAGAGGCGACTATTACACGAGGACCTGTTAAAACATTTTTCGGAAAAGATGTGCCTCCGCAGAAGGAAGACCCAGGATATTTACACAGCCAGATTAGTGATATTGATTGTATCGATAGTAATAATTGCCGAAAAAGCATACAAAACGATTGTATGGAAAAAAGAAACTTCAAAAAACTTTCCCAAAAACCTACTACAGTAAAATATTTTGATAAAAACCATCATAACGAATCAAATTTCATAAATTTGATAAAGCAAAGACTACGAAATAAGGAACATAATCCTACCGACCAAGAAACAAATTAAAAGAAAACAAACAAACTAGCAATTTCAATTATAAATTAAAATTAGAAAATTAAAATGAAGTAAATATAGATAATGTATGAGTGCATGTATATGCAATCTAAAATAAAAATACATATACAAGCGCAGGTACATACAGTCAGGCGCAATAGTTTGTACGCATCTAATAACTTTAAAATATACAAATTAAAGTTCACCCATTTATTCGTTCGATAAATGAAATTATTTTAACATTTGTTAAAAAAAGATATTTATATAAATAGATCAGAGACATCACCTTATATCAATTTTCTCATGTTTATATATATATATATTAAAGCAAATAAAATGTAAGTCTCTTTTTTAGATTATTTTTTGTTTCTAATTTGTGTTGTTTGATATACATTATACATATATAAACATAAGAAACGTTATACTTATTCAAATCTGTTTTATTCTTTTTACTAATTGAATTAATATTTGTACCATGGCAAAACTAAAAATTTTAAATTCTATTAATAAATATTTGAAATGAAAAGCTGAAGATTGCTTCAAAAATATAAAACTGTTCTTTTGTATGAACGTGAGCATGTGTCAAAAATAAAATGTTGTTACACAACTGTAAAGTAGTAGAATTTATTCCCTCGTTCTTTAAACATCAGGTTTACAATATAACCGAAACAATACATTTGTTGAATGATTCCTCATGGATGCGTCTTTATAATCTTACTAATCGTTAATTATAAATATTAGAACCTGTAATTTTGATTGATCCTGTAAGCCTGGTGTTCATTGCAATTATGTACATCTAGCGAATACTATACCCAACATATAAAAATCAGTGTTCTGTTTTAGAACTAGTTTCAACAAAAGCATATACAGGGTGTCACCTAACGTTTTCACCTCAAATATCTTTGTTGTTTTCAAAGCTGAATGGTAAAATGGGGCTCACATGATACCAAAAAAATTTTTGTTTTTATGTAATTTTTTCTAGAGATATCAAGGTCACCTTCATTTTTTTAAATGCAACCACCCTTTTTTAAACATCTTAAAGGGATAGTCCCTTTAATTACGAATTCAGTGACTATCATTACTTGTCCTCAAAACATTTAATATATCTTTGAAAATAACAAAGATATTTGAGGTGAAAACGTTAGGTGACTCACCTGTATATTATTATTTATACTGTAGCTATTCCATCCTCAACCTTATTGTATCATTTAAAAATTATAAAAGTATAAAAATTTGGAATAGTAAAAAGTAACAATTATATATCTCGATTCAATTGTGTGAACTATCGACTAATATTGGCGACTTTACAATTTCGATTTAGCGGCTTCCATAAGAGTCCTTAATTTCTGAGTAAGCATGATATTTCCAGTAATCTTTAGTTTTCCTCGCATGAATGCCATCTGAGGGTTCAATTTACCCAAAGCCTGAAGAGAGAACAATCAATTGAATTAATATCTCGCAACACAATGATTAAGAAATGTATTAGTCTCAAAACTAATTTACCATTTGAATCATGTCTGTGTCCTCAATTGTCAGCGTTGCGTCGGCTTTCCCTGATGTAGGTTCTCCTTTATACAATTCGGCTTTCTTCAAGTCCAAAGCTTTAAAATTAATAATATTCACAATGATTGTGTGAAATAAAAAAAAAGAAAACGTATGATATGAAGTGTATAAATTAAAATGTAGCAATTTTCAATTGCAACAATACTTACTCCATGTTGCTTGCTGCGTTCCCTTTGACAAAATGTGATAAACAAAGACAGCATTGACCTTTTTTACTTCTTCCTGATTTGTTTTCACGTATTCACCTATAGTCTTAAATACCGCATCGCTTTCAAGGCTTTCAGTGCCGGAACAAGAATTTACTTGGAGTTGTTTAATTTTCACTTCTTTCAAATCAATGTATGCACCTATACATGCAGAAAATAGAAATCTAAAAAGCCGTTTATTACATTCGAAAAATTTTGCGATAAATTAGTTTTCGAGCGTTTCGGATCTTTGTTATAATTGATAATTTTTATATTTTTACCTGTCAAGACTAGTACATTTGTTTCTGTAATGTAAGTTTGGAAATGTATTCTATTTCCATTTTGCCACATATCAGTTCGCAAGGTCTGACCTGGAAGGACAGGTTTTGCAAAACGCACCTGAATTTGTTAAGCAAATTAATAAGCCATTTTCATTTATTTTCATTAAGTTTAAAATTGCAAATTCATTCAATGTATTATACAATACGTTGAAAATTGACATGCCTACATGTGATTATTTCTATAAGTATCAGAGAAATAAAAGAATGTTTCGAATGAAAGTTGTGCGGTATTGTGGAGGGGACGTTGCGATGTGTAGTGTGTCAATGTACACTGCGAGGAGGTTGCTCGCTTTGTACATCATGGAAGCTGTGAAAAAAACCAATTGTGTATGTGTATGTTTAATATTTAGTACTTACAATTAGAGTAATTAAAGCAGACTGCATCCTTGCGCCTATACTTATTCTTTTGAAGTTGACTCCATAACTGAATCCATCTTTATAATTTCAACACCTGAGTGCTCTCACAGTTGAATTCATACAGCCTTCTTACAACTTTTTATATGAACAATAACAAATAGAAATGTTTATGGCCGAAAATGTAATAAATCTCATTCTAAAATTTATTAATTGGCAACTATCAATTGGCAAATATCATTAATTATCATAATTTTTGTTATCGATATATCGATAAATGTTTTGTTGGTAAACAAAATTATCGATAACATATCGATAATCGATTCGCTCATCGCTGGATGTGTCCTACACGATACCACGCAACTTACATCTGGAAGATTCTTTTATGTCTCTGATACTTATAAAGATAATCACGTATAGACACATAAAGCATAGTAAAAATACAATATACTATACCTTAATAGCTTTGAATGCACTTGGATCGCCGTCGGCATAAGTTTGAAGGACATGACGGACAGAGAATCCGAAAGAACACAAGCCATGCAGAATCGGTCTTTTATGACCACCGATCATTGCCATATTCGCGTCCATGTGTAAAGGATTCGTGTCGCCACTCAATCTATATAATGCTGCCTAAATTGAATCACGTTACAATCTAATATAAGAATTAAAAACAAGTACATCCTTGACTCCGAATATTTAATGTTGCTTTTTATTACCTGATCGTAACTGGTTTGTTGAGTAACCGTTGCATCCGGTTTCCGATTAGGCGGTTCAATTGTTGGCACAATGTTGGAAGATGTTCGTTTTCCTTGAAATCCACCGCTTCCAACTGCAAACACTGACATCTGTCCTGTAGATAATTTATCACCAGAGACGGAATCGAATGTTTCGTCTGCAACAAATTAAAATGACTTTCGTTTATCTATGGAAAAAAAGAAAGAAACAAAGCAAAATAACAACATTTACATACGTTGTATTATAAATACAGCTCCTGATCCCTTGTCAAGTACATCTAAAAGTTTAAATTGTGTTTGTACAGTACCTTCTGTTGGTACTGATTTATAAACTTCAAAGTATTGTTCTCCGTGCAGCATCTATAATCACGATAAATACATAAACACAAACCAAGAAACCATTTACACAATAAAGTTACCTTCATAGGGTCTAGTTGGATTCCAGGTAAACCATCTTCGAATATTTTAGAAGACATTACAAACATTGGACCATGGAGAACATAAAATGTAGGTATTACAGCAAAGTTTTCATGATTCTCGTACAGATAACGCAAATCAGACTGTTCTTGTACCGTAGCACCGACTACAAAAATCGTATCGATCACATTATTATTGCATATTGTTGAATAATTAATAGAATAATTAGATTATACCTCCCAATGCATATAATATTGTGTCTCGAGTACTGTAAGTATGCGTCAGGCTATTATCCTGAAAGATGAAAGGATCGTAATAAACAATATTACTACTCATTTTTCGCTAAAAAATAATACTTCAATTACCTGTGCTGAATTTCCAGATTTCATTTCTTCTATCGCAGTCATAAACTGCCCTGTTACATGCTAAAAAATGCAGTATCGGATATACAACAATTTCATTTAATTACACTGTGCAACAGCCAAAAAACGTTTCGATTCTCACTATGCGGTTCTTATAGAGTTTTCCGCGCTGATTCCGAATCAGCCCTTAATTTTTCTCCTAGACGCACAGTTCTTGAGAAATTTGAGTTTGAAAAAAAGACATATTTTTCAACTTTAAACAAATATTGTGATGTTATTATAAAAGATATTGAATTCTCCTTTACAGCAAAAGATTCTGTAGACTTTCCTGAATACAGTGATATCCAATATTAATACATTATGAATGTTTAAACATGTTTAATATTATTCAGGAAAGTCTACAGAATCTTTTGCTGTAAAGAACAATTCAATATCTTTTATAATAACATCACAATATTTGTTTAAAGTTGAAAAAAATATGATTTTTTTTAAACTCAAATTTCTCAAAGCTGTGCGTCTAGGAGAAAAATTAAGGGCAGATTCGGAATCAGCGCGAAAAACTCTACAAGAATCGCATAGTGAGAATCAAAACGTTAAAAAAAAGTTGAAATTTGTTGGACCGTGTTATCTAACGTAGAAAGCATTTGATATACCTCTATGCTATCGAAATGTTTAGCGAATGACATGTTAGTAACAGCTGTCCAGTTTTGTTCAACATCTTCCGGAGTCACATTTTTGGACAAACTTTGCCTTAAAGTGGATCCCGATGCACGAACTAAATGACCTGAAAAATCGCGAAACATAAATTAAATTAAAAATTTAGAAATTATCCAAATAATTACATTTCATGTACTTACATTTTCCAGCCCATCCTAACGCAGATTCAATAATAGAACCATTTTCTGTACTCTTTTCATGACATAGCCAGACTACTACTGGGGCTATTAATTCAGGTTTTAAATGCTCAAGAAAGTCTACAGATACAAATTAGAAAATAACAATGTATGATTATGTACATATATATAATAGGATATACGGTATAATATAAAATTGATTATTCACCCGGTGGCATAATGTCTTCTGTTAAACGAGAAGCGGCAGTTGGTATTATTACATTTGTATATATGTTTCTTTTCCTGCCCTCTATAGCTAACGTATTAGCTAAACCGATAAGGCCCATTTTTGCTGCGCTGTAATTCGATTGCCCAAAATTTCCATATAGCCCGCTATTACTCGATGTCATTATCACACGACCATAATTTTGTTTAGTAAAATAAGGCCACGCAGCCTGAGTAGTTTTATAAGCTCCCTTTAAATGAACATCTTGTATTAAATCTGAAAATAAATAGAGTATATATAGTAAATATACTTATATATATCTTTTTTAATCTTGAAGAATAGCAAATACGATCAATAATAGAATGATATACAAACCCCAATCTGTATCTGTCATTTTAGCAAGCGATTTGTCTCTTAAAATTCCAGCATTATTGATAACTACGTCCACTCGCCCAAAAGAATCGATAGCTGTTTTGATGATTTTTGCACCATCAAGAACAGAATTATAGTTGGCAACTGCTTTCCCACCTATAAATAAATTTAAATTACAAAAAACATTTATCAAAAATAATTACAATATGAAAAATATAATTACTTTATTATACGTAAAATATATTTTATTATAATGTCTCTGCTTTTCTTGAATACAGTTAATATAAAATCATTCAAAGTTTTCTGTCAAATTTTATACGTCTTTATCAACGTTACTTTATAAGATTACTTTTTTCATAATAAGAATTTGCATCGGAAGTAACAGGGCACAAAAATGTAAAAATATTCAAACTATTTATCTATGTTGAATGCAACATGTATATCCATTCAAACTTAACTATAAATCGAGTTATTTCATTAAATTCTCAGAACGTATACACAACCATTTCTTTTGATTTCTTCGACAACTGTATCTGCAATTTTGGTACTTCCTCCGTCGCCGTGTCTTCCACCACCTAAATCATTAACGACAACGCTGGCACCCCTCGAAGCAAAAAGCAAAGCATATGCTCGTCCCAAACCTAAACAGTAAATTTAAATAATCAAATGAAAATTTGAGATAATAATGAAGTAATAAAGATACGTGAATCGTTACCTGCTCCTGCTCCTGTCACCACAACAACACGGCCGTCGAAACGTAACTCTCCTGTTCTTGTCATTTTTGCGGCGGGCAAATTAAGAAATGGTGTTTTCGCTTATTTCAAGCCTTTATATTAACTTTTCGAAATGAGACAGCAAAATTCGAATCAGTCTAAAGTCCACCAGACTCCCATTTATGAAAACAGAGTCCACGTCCACGTATATAAATATGTATGTATATGCTCTATACTATATATGTACTGATATGTACCATGTACTGCACTGACTGCATCCAAGCGGTAGACTATCAAATTAAATCTTTCTTCACTACCCCTTCCACCTGTTTTTCTTCAACATTTATATTTATCACATTATCACATTCAGCTACAGATAAGATATCTAGATAATAACCACGGATTAGACTTACATTACACTAGAGGATATTGTAAGTTTTAAAGTCTTAACTTTGTACTTCGTACAGTATGTTTACACAAGTCGTTAGGAGTCATAGGAGGCTAGCTCACACGATCTTACATGATCTCACACTCGCAAGCCGAGTATATGTATATAAATACAGTTGTGAATTATATAAAATAAAGTTTTGCCCAGTTTCACATCCCTCAGAGTGAAAATTCACCACAAACTGTAAAATGTATCATTCCTTATTTCAAATTAAAAACGAAAGTTAATGTGAAGAAAAAACAAAACTCACTTATATAGTATTTTTGATTTTGAGGAACGTATAAGGGTTAACAGTTAACAGAAGCTCATTCATTATTTTATTACTAAATAACCAATTTTTCTAACCTGAGATCGTTCCTGTAAACGCGATACAGATGTTTGCTCTCGCAAGAGCAAGATTTTTCAAAAGTAAATTTTTGCTCGATTTGTATTTTCAATCTATCTTCTTGCGAGAAGATTTATTAGTCCTTTCTTTTTGTTTAGCCGCTGTAAGGTATTTTTAACAAAATTTCTAATTTTATATAGTATCTAAATTTTCAAAAATTTAATAGTATTTTAGTTATTCGCATTATACCAATACTATTTCTTTTACCACTTGTTAGGACTTGAACAACAAGTTTTCAAATTTCAAGTCTGCCATATGCTGCTTATTTGCGCAAACATATAATGCATACATTTGGCAAAATCTGCTTAGATACAGTTTGGCTGATTGTATTGCTATCATTGCTGAATTAATTATAGAACATTTTCAATTGTTAGCCAATACAATGTATATTTGATAGACAAAAAGTGAAATGATGTAATAATTTTTACCTTCGTACATTGAAGCATGGAAATTTAAATTCAGAAAATTGGTAATACATATTTTCTAGTAGACCTGGTAATATAAGCTCAGTATTGCAAAAGTTCATACAATTTTTTCAGAATAGGCCTTCGAACAATAGGGAAATAAGATAGATAGATGATTTTACCTGTGCCTGCAAGCTACTCTTTCGATCGTGTAGACTTCCTAGGTTTCAATATAAAACTATTCGATATTGTATATAGTTTTAATACATACTCTTACAGTGCTAATTTCTTTTATTTATTTCATTATAATAATACCTGTATTAAAATTAATATTTTCAACAATTTATATCTTATTAATATCTCTATTTTACGAAGATGAGAATCGGTAATTAATTATTATTAACAATAATCTCTTAAAGTATCTTCCCTTTTCATTGAGTAGGTATGACAAAAACTAACAAAAACATAAATTAATTGCACATTACACACATATGAATACTAATATATTCTTGTAATTATTTTAATATTCATTCTTTTACAAAAAAAATGGAAGAAAATTTTGTTTGTATTTTGCCTTGCGAGGATATGTGCTAACAAAAGAGAAACGCATAAATTTAATAGATTAGGATGGTTTTGTATCTAGTAGTACTTCCAGTGTTGTAGTGAAAATCCATAGTTCTATTTCCATTACCTACTCACTACTGTATGATTTAATGTTTGAACAGTTAATATACTTGTATTTTAATTATATATAAATCCTTTTTAAATGCAAGTAGTTGTAATCATGCACTGTACGATACATACGAGGCAGCTGAGACGGCACAGTCCTATGCTATACTTTTCCGCGATACTACATATGTTTAGACCCCAATTAGTAGTTTTAACTCATTGTGTTGGTTTATTTCGCTTTAGCCAATCAGAAACGCATTCCTTCCGGCTGTGTACCGTAGATGAGATTCAAATGGCATAACATGAATTTCTCCTAGTTAATAGAATTCAAAGAAAAAGAAACTTTATTTTTCCATCTTAAATATTTCTTAACATTCTGTAACACGTGCATTCATATTTTAAGACATGAAAGATAGTCTAATAATATTACAATAATGATAAGATTTTCATAAACTATTAAATGAGATGTCCTATTATAACAAACACATGAAATTGTTATAGTTTATAGATAACGAAGAGATGAAATTAAGGTGATGATAATATATATGTATATATGTAATTAATTTGTTAGGAAAGATGTAATATGACATATAATATACTTGTTTTTATTGCATCTGTTGGCGCCTACTACGGGCTGCTCGTTGCTTGTCAAATCGTAATTCCATTTCTTCCAGAACTCGTGGAGTGTAACGCACAACCAGTTTTACAGAAACTTGTGCTTGTTTTAATAATTCTACCGCTTTCTCGTGATTTTCGCCCTCGACACACTAAAAATTATAAAATATGAAAATACGTAGATAATAAAACATACTGAACCCGGAATTTTCATACTAACCACTCCATCCACTGAAAGAAGTTGATCGCCCCGTTTCAGTCCGCCATGACGATCTGCAACACCTCCAGGAATAATTCTTGAAATGTAGATGGGTGAATTTTGTTCTTTGCCTCCCATTACATTAAATCCAAGACCTTCTTCAGTTTTTGGTAATTCCACGATTCTTGGATGCGCATGACCTTCGCTTGCAGCAAAAGCAGCAACTGTTGCTTTTGCTGTAGCTGATGCACGAACATCTTGAGATGCCTAGAATGACTATTTAGTGCTGAGATTTCATTAAATAATCTATACTATGTAAATACAAATACAATACCTCGATGTCTGATGTTTCATATACATGTTCGTATACTTCGAGTACAGCACTCAGAAAATCACTTTGTAAAACTTTTTGTAAGGCAGCTAATTTTGTTGCAGGCACTTCACCCCCTATAATCATAAGGTACTTATTGAAATTCATACTTATGTCAAACCCAAACTATTAAATATTAAAAGAAGTTTGTACAAAGTACAAAAAGAGTTGCATACATCTATCTTTATGTAAGAAAATAAGTCAAACCGATAACATAAAATGATTGCTATAAAATCCTATATGAAAAAGATAATACTGTTCTTGTAACAGTATTTGGGGCAATGTACTATATCCTTTGATGCACATTATTTTATATGTGTAACGTAACATATTACCTTTTTGTAATTTGTCTAATAATTCAATAGACCTTTTAACATCTGTAAAAGAGAAGCAAAAATATTAATATCATTTATTCCTTATGGTTGATTATATTATTATTATGTATCTGATTGCTGTAAATTGTTGGAAAAATTGAATAGAAAAATTCATATATTATAAATGATTATTCGTGTAAAGAAATTTACCATTTGCTAAAGTAAGCGGTTCGCCCATCGTAATCATGCCTGTGAACAAATAGAAAAGCTTGAAAAAGACCTTATTAAACAGTTATCACATTCTATACATTGCTAAAAATTATTACGAGTATAATGCTTTCCTCGATTAGCAACTTTGACACGGTCGCAAACTGTCATAAAAATACATCAACAATTTGATCTATCGACCAACTACTATGAGCAAAAACTATGGGGTTACTTGATAGACGTCTCGACTGTCATTTCCAGACACATCTAAACCACCTTAGACCATATAAACCTATAGACACGGCACAGATAATTTTTCTTGAAGAAAAGATGAACTGAATTTGTGACGTCACATTTTCCAAAGATGCCCAAGTAACCAAAACCAGTAGCTGGTCCGCTGGACCAGGGGTTTGGACATGGGCAGGAGGAAGGCAGGATTAGGATGCCGGCCTGTGGACCACTGATATCAGAGAGGATAAGAGAGTGCTCACGCCCTGTTACTGCGACGCCACCGGTATAGTGCTGTCCCCACGAAAAATCCTAGCCTGGATCAGATCCCACACCGACGGCAGAGCGAATTTCCCCTGATTTCCCCCTCCCATGCCAGAGAGGATCAGATCTCAAATCATTTTTAAGAAAGAGAACAAAAACAATCTCTCTCTCTCTCTCTTCTCTCTCTATTTCTATATTTAATATACAACTTGGAGAAAAGTTTCCGAGAGCTAGAACACATCTCAGATAACCAACTACTCCAATCTGCAGCTGAACTGCGCAGCATCTATGCCGCGTTTTGGAGGTCTGCTGCCGCGAAGCTGCACAGAAAACGGTCTTGGATTCTGCCTCGCCGTAAGAGGGTAACACGGTCGCAATAATGTGTCAAATCGTTTTGACCGTGCTGCGATATAGTGCTGCCTCCACACAAAATCCTAGCCTGGATCAGCTTCTAGACCGGCGGTAGAGCGGATGCTTAGCTGTTCTGTTTCATGCTAAAACTGGTGTGCTCTCTGTTACGTGGTAAAAGTGGGCTCTACCGCCGGTATAGGAACTGTTTCGTGCTAAGCGTGAGCGTGCCAAACAGTGGAGTCAAGTTCAGAGATAGGCGTGAGCACTCTCATTTCCTCTCTGGTAGGGGGCAACCAGGGGCAACAATAGATCACAGTGGGGTTGGATTGGCATCAGTGGCTAGTACTAGAGTAGGCTATGGCTGTGGCCACGGTACGTCTTTGGAACTTGTAACGTCAATTATCTTTGCTTCAAGAAAAATTATCTGAGCCGTGGTTTAAAGTCTAAGGTGTCATTCCTTCTCTATGTACTATATTTTATAACCAATGGTATGACTTTCGCGCCAAATTTGTCAGTCGACATTGTGGACTTTTGTGAAAGCAAGATTTGCAATGTTGTAGATTTAAAATAATATGATTGCTATCGCTTAAAAACTATTCCAGAAGTATTCACACAATTTGATTTTATTTGAAATTTTTTGAAAATACTTCCTAATGAAATTAACGAACACTATGTCATAATTGTTGAATTTTATTTAGCTTTTTAAAGTTTTTGATACATATTGAAATAGGTAGAAATTAATAAGACCAAAGAATTCTTTTTTGAGAATGAGTGAAAGCGATGGATTTGATGACGGAAATACTGAGGAGGAGCCTAATGCAGGAGATAAATCTATGGAAATGGCATCTGCGAATAAGGTAGTAGACTTTATGGAAGAGATATCCAAAACATCGACTGAAGTTAACAATGATTACGCTAACAAGGTATGTATAATAATAATGTACACTAATAATTGTTGGAAATAATAATTCAAATACCTATATTACAGGTAAAAATTGGATTTCGAACTCTAATAGATTCAGACTCAGAAGAAGAAGTTAATGAAACTCGGTCAAGTCCTGTAAAGGATAAAGTATCTCAACAACAAAAGGAACATGGTGAATTTATAAAGCGAAAAGTATGTCAATAAATAGTGTCGATAAATAAATTTGATATATTACATTTTTTTTAAATGTATATTCCTCTAATAAATTCTAGGTTTCTATAAGGGCTAGTAAAAAGGAAGCTATGAAACAAATACAAAGCGAAACTCAACGGTTAGTAAGAGAAACTGAAATTTCGCTTCCTTATCATAGGCCAAAGCAGAGAACGTTACAAGAATTTTTAAGTAGGAAAAAGGTACTGTCGGTTCTTCCGAAAGCTCCCACAATGGCAGCTAAACTAAAAATGTCATCCGCTATTGTCGAGTAAGTAATTCTGCAATGTAAATTTATCGATATTAAGTGTTTTCACATTTTTCTGTAATAAGTAATTAGTTACTAAATGTTGCATTTTTTTTGCATTGAACAGCGAAGTACTGAAAGAGAAAGAGAAAGAAGCTGAAATGTTTTATAAGTCTTCCGATTCAGAAGAAGAAACAACAGAAAGTCATTCAGAAACTGATAAAGAAAACACGGATAGAGAATATATACAAAAATTTAAAAAAGAAATTGTTCCAAAGAAATTGTTTGTTTCCGATAGTTTGCGCGTAAATAATAAAGAAGAAGATAACACAAACCTAGTGCATGAAATAAATGAAAGTATCACTAAAACGAATGAGACCAAAAATAATTTACCAATGGAAATTGATGCGTCGCAAATAGGTAAATCAGATGATTTAGCAATATTAAAAAGTAATCGCGGTACTGTTACTACAGAAAATGCTAATGTAAATGAGATTGAAGGATCTAATAAGGAAGGCGGTGCCTTGTTACAAGATGAAATCATTGAAAATGAATCTGAAGAAAGAAATACGATGAAAAGAAGCTCCGATGGAATTTATGACAATGAAGAAAATAATTTACAGACTCATGACGATTCTTCAAATGGCTCTAGTTCGAATATTAACGATTATGCGAAAATGGTGAAACAATCATTAGGAATAGTTGCAGAAGAGTCGGATGAATACAACGAGTATGGTTTACCTCCACCCAAGTTAGATATCACTCCGAATATTAACGAGAAGAAAACATTGTCGAGTATGCAAAATGTAACACCTAAATTAAGAGGCACACCAGGTACAGTGATCGATTTAACAGATGACATGAAACCAAATAAAAAAGCAATTAATGCCTTAATAGATAGGTTTGTATATAAACATTCCAAAATTAATAATGAAATAAACGATACATCAAAAGTGACTGTAATACAAATGATAGAATCTCCTGATGGGTCATCGATTAAAGTTAAAGAAACGCTTCCATATAAACTTCAGAATTCTGAGAAAGTTGATCCTAAGTTGAAGAAACCTGGAGCTAAGTTGTTGCGTTTGAAGCAGGAGTTGAAGGAGAAAATAGCGCTGAAGCGCGAGGAAGAGTGGAAGGAAAAGGAACAGGAGATGAAGGAATATGATATAGAATGGAATGAAACTTTGGACGAAGGAGATCAATTTAGCAAACTGTACTCGCCAAGTATTGTGACATGTGAAAGCGAGGAGGATGAATTCAGCGAGGATGATATATGTGAGAAGAAAGAAAAGAAGAGAAGTAAATGTGAATTTTTAGATGATGAAGCGGACGTCAGTGATAACGAAGTAGACGACGAGGATGGAATTATAGACGAAGGTGAAGATGAAAATTCTGAAAAAGACGAGGAAAGACTAATTTTGGAAGACGATGAGAACAGTACTTGCGATAGTGTTGATGTAAAACGAAAACCATTTAAACGAATTGTAGGACCGGTAGAAGACGATTCACGATCATGCGATACATTGAATAATGAAGATGCTGCGAATAGAGACAATAAAATATGTTCATCGCCAACAACAATACATTCAGACATATTTCATAGCGACAATGAAAAAGACATTCCAGTCTATCAAACACACGTTAAAAGTGACTTAGAATATAAACTGAATCAAACACCACTAACCAAAAAAACAGAATATTATAGTTTTGTTTCTCCCGCGACACAATTAACAGCATTGAGTACTTGTCTAGAGGATAAAAAAGAAATTGTTCCGATTGAACAGGAATCGCTAGCGGTTGAGCCTGATCTGAATCTGATGGAAAGTCCACGAATCGGGGATTTATCGCAAGGGAGCAATTCGATAAATCGAGCAACTGTACACAAGAAATTATTTTTTACTGATCAAAACGATATAATGGAGGATGAGCTTATGGAACTATGCTCCGGTAAATTTATGACCAACAAAAATAGTCTTGATTTTTCGAAATTGTCAAATACAACTGAATCACAGTTGCTGGACAGTGTATCTTTAATTAAAAATTCGCAAGAATCGGTATTGATAAAGGACTATATATCCACCGAGACGGATGCTATCCATGAACGACTAAAGGGAAATTATGAATCTAGGGAGAAATCAAGTGTTTTGTCGAGTGACGAAAATGAGGATGAAAATCTGATGGTACGAAAAATTAGTAATCGATCAAAGAAAAAAGTGAAGAAGCTAGAATTATCCGATGATGAGGAAGAAAATGAATGTTTGGTGTCTAGTGACAATGATGACCAAAGCGAAGGCGATGAAGATAAATTTATAGATTATGATTCGGAGGAAAACGAAGTAGTTGTCCCAAAGAAAAATATAAAGCAATATGCTGCTACATTTTTGGAAAATGAAGCTGAACTTAGTGAGAGCGACTGCGACGTATCTGCAGACGAGGATGAAAAAGATTTGGATAATTTAGAACTGGAAGATGGGGATGACGAAGAAATCGATGAGACACAAGTGAAAAACCAGTTGGGTAAACTTCATATGAAACAGATATTAGACGAGGATCAGAAAGAAGTGAGGATGCTCAAGGAATTATTATTCGAGGAGGGCGATTTGTTCAGTGAAAGTGCTCGAGAACGAAAGTTCAAGTGGAAAAACATAAGTACGTTGAACGTATAAATATTTATTGACTGAGAAACATGTTCTTTGATAAACGAAGGTAATCTCAAAACTAAACAAAATGAATCTGTTTTAGATAAACAAGACGATAACGATCAGTTTCAACCTTCCGAAGACAAAGATGGTTTGGTTGATTTGTCCGATGAAGAAGATGAAGCAAAATGGCGTAAAATAAGACACGACAGGGAAAAGTTCTTGGCAGAAAAAATGGTAAAATGCGTTGCCCTTGCCGGTCAAAAGATTGGGATTTTCTTTGTTCTTTACGTGTGCGCATAATTTCCCCTTTGTTAATTATAATTGGTAAATATTACCTATATGGGAGGCAGTAACCTTCTAAAGGTTTTAGTTCTCGTTCGTTTTTCATTGAAAAGTTGTGAACAAAAATATGTCGATGCTACTGCATTGCAATTTGCTGATACTATAAAAGAATAACTTTTTAAAAATTGGACCAAACTGTTCCAATTTTCTTGAGATGTTGGAAATATTCATTTTGTAAGTAATGTGTAGAAATAATATTTTTGAAACAATGCTATTGGATGCATCTACAAAAAGAAGTATAGGTCACAATTTTTCAGTTTTTTATCTGTGTTTGTAAAGAAAATTTAGAAGGTTCCTTTGGTAGATTTATGTAAGTTATATACATGCAAAAAATTTCATCGCAATAGATCAAGATTGTTATGAAATATAATTGATTGAAAATAGCAAAAATTGTAAGAAACTGCGATTTAAATGAATCGCAAACCCTAAATTCAAAGATTTTTATATCTTACAATGCCTATAGCTTTTTTGTGGGTTAACCGGTTTCAATGAAACTTTGTACATGTATATATAACTTACATAGATATACAAAAGGCATGGATAAAAGCTTTAAAAATCGTGACCTTTACTTTTTTCTTCGCAATTGCGACCAATAACAATTAAAAAAGAAATATTTACACATTGGCTAGTAAACTAATTCTTCTAACATCTCAAAAAAATTCGAGCAGTTTGGTCCACATTAAAAAAATTATTCGTTTTTAAAAGGTGTACGAATCTTTGTTTTGACGCATGCTATCGAGGACACTACGAAATTTAACAGCACGTAAGGTGGCCGGCCACTTACGCGTGAAATAATATTATTTTTTTAAATAATTAATACTTTCCTAATATTTTCTACATTTAGTTTTCGTATATTTGTTATTATTTCACAAGTACGTTGCCGGTCATCTTATGGGAGCCGGATTACCATGCCTGATCCAGACGAACGTACTTGTTAATTGAGTTATAACATAATAGACCAAAGCTTGTATTTGAAATAAGAACTCGGAGATGTACACGATACACGATAATAATACACTAACATATGTGACGTACCAGGGAAGAATGACAAAACTTTTTTCCTCGATACGTGCACCATTTCCACGTACATATTAGTCTCGTATTAGCCTTTAATACTTCAAATAACTGCTACATTTTGCAAAATTTTTTGGTTCATAACTTTTTAATAAAAAACGAGTGCCAGCTAAAACCTTCTGGGGGTTACTCAGAAGGTCATCCGAGCTGCCTCCCCGAAACGTAGTATTTACCCAATAATTGTCAGATTATACAAGGTGAGTCACCTAACGTTTGTATTTCAAATATCTTTGTTGTTTTTAAAGATACATTAAATGTCTTGAGGAGACAGTTGAATGATTTAATGGGGTTCGCACGGTGCCATACAAAGTATTATTATTACGTCATTTTTTAAAGAGATATCAAGGTCACCTTTTAGTTTTTTTTAATAGAATCACCCGTTTTTTGAACACCCATGATGATAGGACCTCTTATTAGGAATTCAGTGACTATAATTACTTCAAGGTCCAGGTCATTCAGGATCACGGACAGAGGAAACGTGTAAGATTCAAAATTTGAGAGCACAATACGTTTATCGCGAGTTACTTCATTGCTGGAGCGATGACAGGAAAAAAATATGCACAATTTTTACAAGGTCTGCCAATTTTATTGGAAGATGTCCCTTTACAAAATCCTTATGGTGTGTGGTATCAACATGCCAGCTTCCCCTGCACATTAGATTATAAGTTTCCAAACTAATGCATAGTGAGGTATTTGGTCGAAAAAGCGCGCAAAACTTATAACAACATTATTTATATGTTCATGGTCATAATATTATATATGGTTGAATTCGTCGTGATACATCAGCTACAACATACTGAAGTAAAAACTATATTTTAACATTTAAAAAATCTAGGTGACCTTCATTTTTGGTCGAAAATTTTTTTGAAATTTTTATATTGATATTTGTAAACGCGCGCGCGTAAATATCCAGTAAACTAGGCCTGCCAAGGCTGGAATTCTGCTCGTCTTTCTGCCAGCATAATGCGCTACTTATGCGCGCGCAGCCGCCTGTCAGAAATCGAGCACGCGTGTTTACTGGGTGTTAGAAGCGAAGATAAGTGTTTGCTTGTGTATAGCGTCGGCATTCAGCTATTTATGAGTGATCAATTTTCCACGAACATAGTTGGTTTATTTGAATTTTCCTTTCAAATGAGTACATACATATAGTATGTAGTAGCAGTATAAAATATATAGATCGTATTAATTACCTTTCAGCGGTGGCGTTCAGGCACTATTCGACTTACGCGGAAAGCGTTGGAACGAATTAACCGCGTAAGTCGAGAGCTTACTGTACAGATATTCTGCTCTCATATTTTAAATCTTCCACGTTTCCTCGGGTGTTTAAAAAAGGGTGGTTCCATTTTAAAAAATTACATAAATAAAATAATTTCTATGATATTGTGTGAGCCTCGTTAAACCATTCAACTTTGTTCTCAAAACATTTAATGTATCTTTAAAAAAATAGAGATATTTGAGGTACAAATGTTTGGTGATTACTGTATAGTGGTACAGGATTATGTGATACATGATTTTTAGGGGTAGGTGGGTACCCGAGCCCCGTGTCGAGTTTTGATGACTCGGGTCGGGTCGGGACTCCGAAAATCTAAGACATTCGGATCTCCGAACAATATATAGTACAGGAACCCGAAATTTTCGGGTACGCATGTATCACGTATTTTCGGATCCCGACCCGAACTCGGGGAAAATACTCGACCTGATCCGAACCCAAATTTCTGGATACCCGCCCACCTCTAATGTTTTTACAAGTTTTCCAGAGGTTTAAGGACATTTCAAACTTTTGTGCATTGGAACGATTTCAAAAAAAAATGCTAACAACTATACATTAAATGTTATATTTCTAGATTAGTGTAGATACCGAGATCGAGAATGATTTAAACAACAGTCAAATATTTAAATTTGGCATGAAAATCCTGAAGAAGAGACGAACCAACGAAAGTCAAATAGAAAATACAATGTTGGATTTGCCAGTTTCTGCAGCTGAAAGAAGAATACCTCACACTATAGCGGACATGTTGAATAGCTCAAATTCAGAAGGAAAATCGCGCGTCATTCATGTAAATTTTCATATTAAAAAAATGTTTACCGATGACCAAACTGTTAAACAATTCTTACGATACAAAACATTTGTAATTTTTTATAATTTCAGAGTGTAATACAGAAGCGTTCCATTCTCGCAAGGGGAGAAGAGTCGCTGGCGCGTTTAGCTGCTTTGGCAAGACAAAAGGATGTGCCATTATCGTCGATAAATGCAAAAAATTTTGTTTTTGCGCACATTGATTCGTCCTCAGAAAACACAAATACAGATTCAGCTTTGAGAACGGAATCCCAACGCTATAAAGTAAAGAGAAAAGCTTGACACGCGGTTACGAGGCCCCCTCCCCTCCCATCAAGCACATATACATACAGGGTGACCGGTTTTAATCGTTAAGTGGGATTTGCTTAAATACTATATGTTATATAAAAAAATAAGTTTAGATAAGAAATGAATGATTTGTGGAAGGGGCCACGATCTGGAATAGTTTCTTCGTAGACGGATGCATAGAGGCCAGACGAAAAAGACAAAAAATCATTATTTTAGGATATATTTTGATTAGAATGTATGCCGAAAAAATGTTCATACACAGTATAAATAGTTACTGCTTTGAAATAACAGATTACATTGACTGTGATGATCTTTTTTTGTTTATTTCGTAAATAAACCCAACTGTCCCAATGTCTAGGACATTAACTCAAGGACTAACTTCAAAAACTCTGCTTAGATGTATCTTATTTCTGAAATTATTGTAAAACTATTAAATGCCACTGTAATTCTCTCTTTTGTGTCATCTACGGTTGTTGGTTTCTGGGCAGAACCTTTTTCTTATAATACATAATCCCAAAAAAATTGTAGCTACGTACTGAACGTAGATAATTGTGTTTATTTAGATCACTCGGAAAATGTAATATGTCAATGTAATCTTCTGTTGTTTCAGTGCAGTAAATATTCATACTATGTATGACCATTTCCCAGCATTCTAATCAACGTACATATCTCCTAAAATAATAATTTTTTGACATAATAGCTTAATATTTTTTTTGTAGAGAATATCGAGCTGCATTGACTGGAGCATTAAAAATCATACGATTGTAGGAAACGTATGTGACCTTAAGATGACCTCTACGTGTTCGTTTAGGGAAAAACTATACCAAATCGAGGACACTTCAAAATCATTGACTTTTTATCGAAACTATTTGTTTCTATAAGATATAGTATTCAAGTAATTTCCATTTAAAGATTGAAACCGGTCATCTTGTATAGATATATATATATGTATATATATATATATATGTTTTAATAATTTGGATATGTTGATGTACATAGATCCATAAATTGTAAATGTCTTTGATAGATGTATGTAAGTATGCTATACAGAAATGTTTATAAAACTGAAGTTTTAGGAACTCGCTAATATTTATTGATAAAAAGTTAATTGAAATTTATATTCGAATTTTGTACGAAGCGACCGACCGTGCGTGTCTATACGTGAATTTTGACAAAAAGGACATTCGACACAAGGGAGAGGCAGATATATTGGATGTTTGTTTAATGTAATTCTACCCAATAATGCGCGTCCTTGCCTAGGGCGATTCTCTCGTGCAGTACCATGTGTATGCGTACGCTGCGAGTACACCTCTATACGGTACCCGATTATACTAAAAATAGGATACTTGCTGTACCGATGACTTTAAATGTTAAATATCGACAAATTGTTTCGCGTATACCATAACATCTCGCTTATTGTTTCGATACGAGCAAATCAATTTGAATGTAGTGAATATATGTGTGCTCGATTTCGACATAATGGTAAATTTTGAATAAAAAACTACCAAGGTACATTTTGCCCTAAAACTTACCGCGTCTGCGATAACTTGACTTTATTCATCCTACTACTTTCTTTATGAAATAAGGAAAGATCACACTTCGAACATGTTTCATAACTTTCATAAAAGTAATAAAAAAGTAATAAGACGAGTGAAGCCAAATTATCAAAGAAACGATAAGTTTTAGAACAAACGTACCTCCGTACTTTTTTATTCAGAATTTAGTTTTCTATCGAGCATAACTAATAAGTAATAACTGCGGATAAAGACTGCGGATCTTTATGCAAAACACAAATTATCTGCATCGATTGCAAGAAATAGAAACCAAACTGAATATTATTTCTTCCCTTATATATATATATATATAATGATTTTAATAGAGGAGAAATCATGGCAGAAGTTTAGTATAGTGACAACGCCAGGGGTGACAGGTGATACGGGCGTATGGTGAGGGGGGGAGGGGGGTAATACGAAACCGAAAGAATTGTTTTGAGAAAATGAAAAAACTTCTACTGCTACTGTGTAACCTGTAATAAATCTAAGCCGTATCCATTCGAATCATTGCAAATATATAGATTTGGGTTAAGTCTAAACAATCTGCAAATTCTGGATAACATCTACAATGGGAAGACTATGCAAACAGAGTGAGTTGTGGCGTCTCGTCTGCTCTTCGCGTCATCTTCGCGGGACGCGCGTTTCATCTACTTTGGCGGGAATTTAGACCTCCCACATTAATACTTAGTCTTGTTACTTAATTTTACATACTTACATACTTAATTTTGTTCAATAATATCAAAAACACAGTTTGCCATTGAAGAAATTAATTTTGGGGCATCTCATCTGTTTCAATAAACGGCCACGTTTCATTCATAGCAACTGACCTGTACCGCTTACCATTGCTATAAACTTTTCTTGTTAGATTAGAAACATGTAAAACATTTTAATCTATATGATAATTACAAATTAATAATTATGTTTGTTTTATAGAATATTGAAGTGCAAACAATAAAAATCGTTTAGTTTATAAATACATATAAAAAAAAGAAAAAAATAAGAAAAGAAAGTTGAGTTGAGGAGGATTCGAACTCGAGCCCTCCGGAGCATCGAGCAGAACCTCTAACACCGTGACCATACAACATACTTGTGAGAAGCTTCTTCTTTCTGTTACTTGACAACAACAAACTAGCTTTACACGTATTTTTCTTCTTCAATGTAAGCTATTTCCTAAACTATAATTGTTTAGTCTTCCAACTGTAATCATATATTAGAAGATTAGTCGCATTTTTACATGTATCAGCTTTTCCGTACACGTGCCGACTTCCCGTTCGCTCCCATCACTAGCCACCGCAAGGGGACTCGGTCGCTGCGCCGTTACTGATCAAACCGAGC
Organism: Lasioglossum marginatum; assembly: GCA_028455795.1. Classification (NCBI taxonomy): domain Eukaryota; kingdom Metazoa; phylum Arthropoda; class Insecta; order Hymenoptera; family Halictidae; genus Lasioglossum; species Lasioglossum marginatum. The sequence goes on from CM052245.1 coordinate 19,528,442, forward strand.
GTTCGCCGGCATACTTTATTTTTTTTGACACTGTTCCACCAAACGGACACTTCTGAAATTTTTATACAAAATAGGTTAGCATCATAGCAATATTTTAGAATTTTTTGGTGGGTATCAACCCAGGGGAAGATAGTTAAAAAAATTCCCAAAAAATTAATTAATTATTTTCAACTATAAATAATTAGCAAAAAATTCTGAAAAAAATCTGAAATATAGAGTGTATCTATATCTTTTGTTTGCCGTTTATCCCATGTCGATATCTTTTCTCGTTTTAGAGCAAATTGCATTTAAGTGCGGAGGAATTTACCCCAATATCAGCCCTATCGGTGGGAGTAGACATTTGAAATTTTACATAATGTTTTTTTAGACATAAAACGATGTTTTAAGACAGGAATCTGGAAAATCGGAGCGGGGGCCGCTGGCCCATGCCTATCCGGCTATACCCTTTCTCGTTATTCAAATAATGATTCTGTGTATTTTCCCGAATTCATATTAAGTATACAGCCCATCGTAGCATTCTAATACAGATGATCTACATTATAACAAACACGCGATTTCTATAAATTTGAAAACCAATACGCTCTTAGAATATTCGCAGTTCGCTGTAGTTTATATATCTCCTTCGACTGCAAACAAGAAGCTAACAAGGGACATTACCCAAGCGTAACACGGCGATTTTATGAATTTTATACAGGATATAAAATAATGTTTTTTAGCTTTTGACATTCGTGTTAAGCGGGGGATGAAAATCCTATTTTTGCTAATATCTCGGGAACCAGAGGTCCAGGATAATAACACGGTCCAACAAATTTCAACTTTTTTTTGACGTTTCGATTCTCACTATGCGATTCTTATAGAATTTTTCGTGCTGATTCCGAATATGTTCTTAATTTTTTTCCTAGACGCACAGTTTTTGAGAAATTTGAGTTTGAAAATAAGACATATTTTTCGACTTTGAACAAATATTGTGATGTTATTATAAAAGATATTAGTTTAAACATGTTTAAACAATCATTAAAGACGGAGAGGCACCGTTTTTTGATGATGTACGGTGTTATGAACAATTATAGTGCAGGATAAGGATTTGTGGATATGTATGAGAACAATTTAAAAGTGCAAGGGCATTGACCCCTTCTACTCGATAATTCCATAGGGCGGATATTAGAAATGCCCTTGTGGATTTTAACGAGTAGGTAGGTTCAATGTCGTCCAACGATTTATTAAACATTTTCGCGTCGCTACAAATGGGAACCAAGGTATGCACTATGCATGCATCTGTCACTTGATACGTTACTGTCGCGCGTCTGTCTGACGTACGCAACGTACACCTCTGTCGAGAGCGTTGCCGCATTTTAGGCGGATTTTTAATTGTTAATAACTAAATAACGAAGCCGAAAGCGCAATTTTTTTATTCTTCATTTTCGTCTTATATTATCGTCGAGAACCACCTCTTAGTATACATATGCTGAAAATTTCATAAAAATCGATCAAGATACCGAAGAACTACAAGTGTTTAACTTACAAGTGCTTAAATGTTGTGAATCATAGTTTTTCGCGACTTTTGGTCAGTTTCTGTTTAAAATCCACAAATTTTTACATCTTTCGATGCGTGTCGTTTTTTTCTGCGTCAACCAATTTCGATGAAATTTTCAGCATGTGTATAACTACATAACATACGTTCTACAAAACCGTTCATACCGTCTACAAAACGGATATTTTAAACTTTCATTACGGGCTCTAATAAAAAAGTTATATAATAAATGGTGCCTCTTTCTCTTTCTCATGTAATTCTTAGCAATTGAAATTTTTTCAAAATCTTTTTTCATGTCATTTGGTAAATCAATTTTTCTAATTGCTCAAAAAAGGTCAGGTCGTTTGGCCCGATCATAAAAAAGTTATACTGTTTTAAAGTGCGTTCAAATACTTTCGTGGTTCGCTGTTTAACTAATTAGTTAGAAAAATCGTGCATATTATAAATAGTTAGAAATGCCTCATGGAAAAAACTAAATGAAACTGAAATTGGCTTGATTAAGAATTTAATAGACAAAAATTATTTAGTGAATTTTTTAATTATATACTTGACAAATAGTGATAATTCCGGTAAAAAAACAACCGGATGGTCGCCGAAAAGTCGCAATGCTCGCGAAAGACGTGCTATATTAAAGATTGCGTCTAATTCTTCATTAATTGCAAGGATCGTTCAAAGAGGAATCAAGTATTGTGAATCAACTATCTGAGGAGACGTAAAATGTTAAAAAAAACCACGTCCACTGACCAGTCACCGACAACGAAATTGCATTGGAAGCTTCCTTTTCGAAAAAAGTGGGTTTGAAGATTCATCAAATACGCCTGTCGATTCTACTTCCTGTCGATACTAATGTATAGAAACCTGACGAATTTTCGAAACTAATTTTCTCGGAAACGAAGCCTCTAACACAATTGTGTTCTCCATAATTATTGTATTATTGTACTTTTAGCTATACTATCTTCTTAACCTTATTTGTACTACGAATTTTGGCCCACGCTGTATAAGATTAAATGAAATTTATGATTTGATATTTTCTAAAGAGTCATCATGAAAAAATTAGTTCACCGTAGATAAAAACCATTATTATTATTTATTGTTAATTCCAGTCTGAAAGCCAACGAATAGCTGTGAAAGTGTTCGCGCACATACAACTTATCCTCCTCTTTTATCCTCTCTGCTCTTCCATTACTTTCTTCTTTAACTTATACACTAATTTCTCTAATCAGTTCACCTAACCTAGCAGATGCTTCAACGTACCTCTGCCATTATTACATAATATATTTCGCATCTACTTTTGACTACTTTTCTCACCCCTTGCGGTTAGGTACTCCGGCAATCTATGTATACATACACATGTATATCGCACCCCTAGAAGAACATCGTCGCAACTCAAAAAATTATCCACTAAGAATATCGGTTTAAGGAACATTATAAATTTCAATATATCCAAATATCATAACTTTTCAATATATCCAAATATCCAAATATCATAAATTTAATTAGAATTTTGTTTTCCCTGTCTCCTGAAAACTTGTATTTTTTGAATTGTGACAATATTCTTTTAGGGATGCGATATGTATTAAATGTACATATTCTTATATTTACTATGTCTTTGGCTATTGTAGTCTTATTTATTATAGTTATTATAATTATTATAGTCTCTCTTCTCTCTCTTTTAATACAAAACCGGCTTGCATCCAAAAGCTGGAAGCTTTTATTCTTTAATTACCGCATTTTGTTGAGGATAAGTAAGTGCCTGGTGATTTATGGACGGGAGTGTATAGGATAGGGAAAAGTTGTTCAGAATGTTGACCTTGACAACATATTTCGAGGCCAAGGTCATCGGAGCTGTGTCGGCCTTTGTCAACATTTACTAATAGTAGTAATAACAACAATAACAACGACAATAATAATAATAATAATAATAAGAAGGAGGAGGAGGAGGAAAGTGGAAAGGCTAAGTGACTGCACGTGGTGGTTGTGATTTAAATAAAAAGTGGTGAGCGAACCCCGAAGCGAAGGTTTCGGCCGACAGTGACAGCATGGTGGAAGGACGCGGGGAAAGAAAAAATGCAGGCAGCAAAGTAGTGTCCAACCTAACCGCAAAGTAACAGCCGCCGTTGAGGTGGTGGATTGGAGGCGGTGGATTCGAGGCGAGGCGAGGGCGCTCGGGGCTGTGATGGGAACTCGGGATAAGGGTGGCTTGTTGCGTAAGCCGATTAGAGCATCACGGCAGTCACTCCTGCTTCGTGCGGCAGGCTAGTGTTCCTGGTGCTATTGGTGCACGGGACGCGGATATGCCGGGCAGAGACATTAAAATCGCATCAAATATGTAGAGAGCCACCCACTCGCTCCCTCCATACCAGCGGATGCGGGAGTACTCGTCGACATCCGCGCAAGCAAAAAGCTTGCTGGTCCTGGAACTGGAAGTCGCTTCGCCTTGCCTCGCCTTGCTCCTCTCTTTCGCGCGAATTTAGAAGGAACCGATGTTAAAAAATGGTTTTCTTTCATTCATTGGAAGTTAAGGCTAAACAACAGACCATTTTGTAACGTTGATCGATGTACGTTTCTTGTACATTGTACATATAGTGTTTCGTGCACCATCGCCATCGCCATCACCATCACCACCGGTTCGCGATATCGAGCCAAATGTTATGGTGAATCGAGGTTCTAGGGTTTTGTAATTCGAGGATCGAACACGTAACGCGGTGTTTTCAGGTGTTCATGCACACGTAGCCGGAAGCGGAGAGTGCAATGCGTGGTAAAATGTTTCACGGAGCATCAAATAATCATGGCAAATCCGTATCGACCGACTTATCCCACGTTAATACCTATATTTTACGTCCACCGCAAGCGGTATTAGTCCGCGCGATGTTTGGACGTAATAATGGATCATTCACCGTTTGTTTTCGTTCCTTTCGTCGATAGACTGATTACGTTGGGTATGAAATTTTGAACCGCCGCGCGCCGCACCGCGCACCGCGCTGCCATGCCGTCAAGTTACGAGTAATTATGCGAAGCGCACTGTGAAAGCTACGATATATTACACGTGCTTCTTCAATTTTCTATCCAGATAAGAACCTATCGTTCTCAGGAAATAGGAATAATTTTACTCGCATTACTGCAAGCCAAAGCCAAGCAAAAGCCGACCAAGTGGAACAACATCATCGTAATTCTCTTTCCAATTAAAGAAGTGTTTGTTCCAGAATACCAACAACGAAAATAGACAATATCATTCTGTATCATATCTCTAAACAATTCATTCATTACCAACTAACAAGTTTTCCAAAATCTTCTCGTGTTAGTCTTAAGCAATCCTGTGGGACGTTACTTATACATAGGTTGCGCTCTTTGAATTTGAGCGTGCTTTGAGCGTTGCCAGTAAGAACCTGTGACACTGTCGCGACATTATAAAGTTTTACTATTCTTGAACAGAAGTAGATGCAAAAACTTTGGTAAAATGTAAAACACTTAGAGTGGTACAGTTAATGATTGAACTCTAGCTGAGCAAAATCCTCTTATATATATGTATAAACATAAACTCCTATTAAATGAACGAAACATCATAGTTAGTGGTGGGAGACAGGTGGACTTTTATTATACATATGAACCACCTGATTATGAAGACCACTTGTCTCCCGACAGACAGGCTCGTATAAAAGAATTATATATATGCAAAACTTGCACGGTATGTTGTGATATAAACATTTTTTACATGGATGAAGGCGTTTCAGAGTGTTCAAAGCCACCTTGATTTCTTTAAATGGAATAACATACATTTTGTAGCGTAAATCGATAGAGTATCAGATTCCGCGTAAAAGTATGTCACCCTCCATATGTCCCATACCTAACAGTTAATACTACCTGGAAGCTAGTAGGTGCTTGCATATGGAAATTATTTCGATAATATTTGGTTAACTATTAGATTTAGAACATACGAAGATGGATACGTTTCTGTTATCCTATCGATTCACGATACAAATTGAAGATACGAATTGAACATTCCAATTGAAGAAATCAAGATGGCCTTGGAATCTCCCAAACCCAAACGCCTTCATCCATTTAAAAAATGTTTTTACTTTGCAAGTTCCGCGTCATTTTCTCATACAATTACGAATACCGGAAATATCGAAGGTTGTGAAATTTATTGGTCCACGCCGTATAGTGAGTAATCTCTTAGCTTAGCGGAACAGATCAGCGGTCATTGTGTCGGTGACATTTGATCGGTAAAGATTGGGGCAACTTATCGGCGATTTTCTTGATTGTTGATTGTCGTTAGTCTCTAACTCTAACGGAACGGCCGAACGTCTTGAAGAGACCTGAACGACCTCTCGTCCAATTACGGTTGGAGAGATTGTCCGGTCCGAAGAGCTCCCAAGGGTGAAGATTAACCACGGAAATCGGCCGTCGTGCCGCCTCTACATGTTCACACGTTTTGGGCCGCTGACATTGCCGATGGAGCATGCCCCTGTTCCACTGCAAGTCCATCAGTGCTACCAAATTATTTATGACGATTAATCGGACATACTCCGCAACTAATTAAGTAAGCAGATCAAGAGATTACGGTGTAGTGGCTGCGGACTCGGTAACTTGTAAGCACTTCGATTTGCTTTCTAATCTCCAAGTTTGCATAGAAATTGCATGGAACTCAATTTCGAGAACATCCACAGTTTCTCTGCATTGCATTGTTGCAGCTCAAAATCGCGTAGTTACAACATCGATCGAATCAACTGCTCCCGATTTTTACGATTACAAAGATGTCACTTGGACTTTGGACGAATCCCTTTCGTTCAAACTTTGGCTTTACATTACCCGTTTTAGTTTTAGACGTACCGATCGAACGAACTACATGTTAACTGTTACAACTAAATAAACTCATTGCATACTTTTTCCATAACGATGACTAGACTGCGGATCTTTGTGCAAAATTAAAGTTGTTGGCATTAATTGCAAGAGACAGTAGGGGAGATCGGGGCTAGTTGACTAACTTTTAACATATTTAATTTTTACCAATGAACCATTAGTATTTTGCTGACTTGTTGTACACCAAAGGTTTGCACATTGACTTGGGTATACAGATTTAATTTTTAAAATCGTTTTGATTGAACCTAGTTGTAGTTTCAATCAAATTTATTTTAGTGAGAGCAATAAGTCAACAAACTCCGGTTGTGGGGTTAGTTAACTTAACAGTTACTTTTAAGAAAAAATAATAGTATTAACAATATTTAAATTTTTATTTGTTCATACATATTTACTGTATTGAATCAGATGACGATTTGTAGGCAAAATTAAGCCAAATTAGGCTTACGAATCATCATCCGAGTCACAGTTAATACACACATCTGATGCATTTTTCGTATTTCACTGCACTCAGTTTTCACCACAAACGCTATCAGTGTAAGATTCATTGCAGATCAAGCATTCTGATTCTGAGGACAAGGAATCTTTCTTGAATCACGTAAATCCTATGCCTAGTCAACTAGCCCCGTTCGACATTTTTATCATTGTAAAGGCTACACGTGCATAATCTCGATGCACCGGATAAAATAAAGTACCTCAAATTATAATCAATGTATCATATTTCCATAAACTAATCACGAAAAATATCAAGCAGTACTTAATGGACAAAAATTGATAAATGGTCGAAACAAAAATATTTACTTACTGCCGATGTTTTTAGATTTTTTACTCTTATTGGTGTAACACGCAAGTTTCGGTCACGACAACGTATTATATGGTGTACTTTATAGTATTACAATAAGCATGGATTAGTCGACTAATCCAATCAACTAGCCCCGGTCTCCCCTAACCATATATGTAGACCTTTCCTATCGCTTCAACAATCTTAATAGCTAGAAAACAATATATGTAGTATATTGACGTTCTGAAATTCTTTTAATGCTTCTACTGTTTTAAATTGCACCAGCTTGGTTTTATCATAATTACATCATATCACTCAATATCAGGATAATGAAATGCAGTTACACTACAGCTATGTTATAGCATAGTTGCGCAGTTTTATTTTCTATGAAAATAATGTTAATGAGATTCTAGTCCTTTCTAAATTCATTTATACATACTTGTATTTCGGCTTATTTTCCGGAACTGCAACATGTTTTTTGACATGCACTAGAAAGTGTTTTAACATAATCTTTGCTCACTATATGTATATTTTGTTCTTATCAAATTTTTAGAATTGTATTGTGTATCAAAAATTTTATAAATTGTCTATCAAATACTTTTAAACTCATAAGATTACAAATAGTGGAATAGTGCGATTTTAGCTAAATGCAGAAAATAAGCGAATGGATACCATCAAAAGTATTCTTTGAACTTTAAAAGAATATTTTGAAAAAGTAGAGCATATCATCTATAATGTAAGCAATATTTTCGAAATGATTCAGAAATGTTTCCTGCACATTTATACATATTATGTCTCGATATACAAGTAAGTACTATTTGAGTGTAATATTTATTATTATTTAATTTACTTCGGACTACTGCACGCCATGATGTCGGATGAAACTTTTGTTTCGATGGTTAACTTTTTTGGTTTTCTTCTACAAGTTACCCCTTTAAAGGAAGTATAACATTTTTGGGACACCCTGTATGTTAATCTAAAAATGTGTGAATGCATTTCTTCTTCGTATTTAGCCTGGTGTCAAAGTATACTGAAAATAATATATTTTCTGCATTTCTAGTTGCATTTCGTAGTAATGTACTTATACTAAGTATTTAAACTACTTAATGTACTTATATAAAGTAGGGTGGGTGGTTGGGTTGTGAGACAGTCGTTTTTATCCATCGCGCAATCGCGATAATTCCAATCTGTCAGCTGTCAAATTTTTGTTTTGACGTCTGCTAGTTTTTGTGCTAGCACCGAGGTGTATAGACGAGTTGCTTATATTAGATACGGACATCGTGTGTAAAAATCAATTTCCAAAACTTTTACTCGTTTTTGATGATGCAATTTGATCATGCGATTGTATGATGCATTTTCATTTAGTGTTTTCCTTACATTTTACGATGAAATATTGAGTTTTGCGCATATACGACAAACACAGTTTTTTTTCTGTCACATTCGGAATGGCATCATGGTTAGGTTATGAGACACCATAGTGGTTGGGTTGTGAGACATTAGTTTTTTGTACTAGAAACGAACTAGAACTGTCAAATATCGTTGTTTGTGTTAGAATTAAGTGTTTATTTGTCATTTAACGTTTGTTTCGGTTTATTTTTTGAATTTATAGTCATGTCAACTCCAAGAAAATCGCCCGCAAACAAAGAAATTAATTTTAATGCCGTGCTTAGTGCCGTTAAAGATCATTTGCTGGAGAAGAAAGGCATGAGAAAGGCTGCCAAAGAATATGGCGTTGATAAGAGCACGTTACAGCGTCATGCGAAGAAAGTTGACAGCAATCAATTTTTTGCCATTCTTTTTAACTTCTTTTAATGTCTTTAAAATAAATAAAAATTCATTTTTGCTTAAAGTTACATGGGTTTTACTTTATATTTTACCACTTTTAGTTGATTTTTTCGAGTGTCTCACAACCCAACCACTTTTTTCAGGAAGCCAAAAAACATGTCCTCGGAAAATTGGCCATAAAATTTTACTTGTTGATCAAATCACTAAACATTTTGCGTATTTCCTTCACCTTTCCAATGGTATATAAAACTCTTTGATATCTTCATCAAGCAAAAAGTTACAGTCCAAAAACAAAACCCAACCACCACCCCTACACTTATTATTATTATTATTTCCCTGATGAAATTGATTACGTATTTAATACGACTTCAGTCACCAAAATTTCATATTCTATTATTATTATGTAAATTATTACAATAAAATCCATTAAATTAATATAGATTATGAATTAACACATAAAAACTTAATTTTCGAAGCGCTGCGCTATCTGATGACATAATAGAAAAATACCTGATTACTTTTTCGCAAGCGGCACAAAAAGAAAACGAACGACGTAGGTCATTATCAACATAAACGTAGCACAAAATTGGTTCAATCGGATAGTGATTGCCTTAAATTACAACACACTTTATGTACATTTAAAAACAATTTTCCACGATATATTAAAATCATTCGATAAATGTACTTGTAATATAAAATAAATGAAAAGTAAAATTTTTTTGGAATTTTGGAATTTTGATTTACAATTATCAATACCTTATTCATAATTACCAGCACATACATTATATCGATACAAGTTAACCAGATAAATGGGCGACCGTACTTGCACTCATTTCTTTGAGCAGACATAAAAGTCCTTAAAAAATGTTGAAATGCAAGAAATCCCCTCAGCAAAATTGATATACAACTAATACTGCTCGAAAAATATTATTTCGTAAAGTAGAAGTATCAAAGAAACGGTATTCAACAGTTCGTATTACAGAAGGAAATTATAAACAAATTAAACCGTGCCGTTAAAGTGTAGCAGAGAATAGTTAATGTCGCGCAATACATCAAATCATATGTATACATACATGTGTATGATTTGTTAATCGTATATACGATTCAATTGAGTATAGCGACTACACCAATCGATGTATCTCATTATTCTCCATAAAGTATAAAGGATTATTAACCTTCTAATATCGAGAAACCATTAGTTTAGGAAATAGTTATAATTCTTTTTATATAAGATGTGTATATTATAACTTTTGTGTAAAACCTTTTTGATATCAATGTGTGATGATATCGGCGTACCGGTTCGATCAGTGATAAACAAAAAACAAGCAATTTTGCAAATTAATTAAAAACTCAACGTTTCGATTCTGATGTGGATCATTCTCAAGAGTAAATTTTGCGACTGAAAAATAATGTGAATATAATATATGTTAACAAAAAAATTTATATGAAGATACCGAATAAACCATTTTTACACACTTGCTATATCTGAAGAAATACATTTGAAAATTATTACAAGTGAGCTGATTCCATGCCGGTAGACACTGAACTGAACCAAGTGAAGGTTACAAAGCACAGAACATACATAAGAACAACGTATTCAAAATTGGCCAATCAGAGCCAAGTGATCTATGGACGCTAAGTCAATATTCGGCGGTAAATTCAAATGCCAATAGAATCTGTTTTCCTCATTAAACACACTACAATGTACCATCAAAATTTTGTTTGTGAGGCTGGAATTGACATTCAACACATTTGCAACGAAATTGTATATATAGCTAAATCTAAATTGTGAGTTATATACTGTATAAGAAACTTCATCATAAGGACATTACTGGTTCAGTAATGCAGCGTAGTAATCATGAATCTTAGGTGTTTCGTATCTAAGATTTACGCTTTGTTGTTTAATCACATGAATACTTTTTGATATCGTTAATCGTTTCAGAGATATTCGACTAATCCACTACACATATGTTAATCCATAAAGTAATAGTACGTTGTGATAACTATTATGTATCACTCGCCTCATTATCGATAAAGTCCCGTCAACTATAATGAATAGCAATAAAAGTGAAAGACAAATAGTGATTATATCGGTGATTCCAACGTGTCGGTGAGATTTATTAGTGGAACGTTTTTGAACTGACAAAGGCAGCAAAAGAATTGCCCAGTATGTACTGACAATGAGTGTTTTGTGTTCAGGGACATACATGTTTACATCCTTTAATTATAATAAATCGGCGCTGTTACATTTACAAATCCTTGATAACGACTGGATCGGTATTCTCATCGTACTTTGACGGTTTTTATCTTAAGTTATTTCGCACGTATTAAGTCGCATTCACACTCCTTCGTATGTACACGCTTACGCACGCCGACTTCTCATATTTTAAGATGTGTGACGTGACAGAATACCTCGTCCGAATCGATTAACATCCAAGATAAATTTCGAGCTCAAAGTCATGAAAGTAGATTTTTCTGATCGAATCACGACGTGGCGGGGATCGATAATTATCTTGATAACACATAGCCAACATAATATCGCTTGTCAATTTCTCCCTTGAAAAATAGGACGTACGGGTTCATGTAATATCAACTTCCAAAGAGATTCGTATTGTAGTGCAACTATTTTGCAATATAGTTCTTTAATTCATTCCTTTATCTCTTTTCACATCCTAGAGTAGTGGTAAAACTTCAACTGATCGTAATGATAAACATTTTTCTTTGTTTATATTATTTAGAAAATCTAGGGAACTTGAAAATTTAAAAAAAATTAAGTTTTTTAGAAATAAAGGCAGCAATGTTGCTACTAATGTAGGGGAGGTTGGGGTAAGACGACGATATTAAGCAAAAATACGTATAACTATGTTATTTATTACAGTGTTTTATCGATATAAGTCCCCAGCACGGGTCTGCCGAGGGACATCTATGCGCCAGGGATAATATTCTTTGACTTTTGCCGAACGTAGATAAGGACAGCCGAGCTCGAGAAGTTCGGTCGCCGAGAAGTGTAAACATAACTAATCTGAATTTCTAACTTCTTTATTTTTCATTATTTTTTTATGGGACTTCGAAAAACGTATTCGTGGCATTTTTCTAATGCAAAATCATATCAAATATGATATAATTCCGATGATATTTACTTGTAAATGATATTTATTTTAATCGCTTATTACAAGTAAATATCATCGGAATTATATCATATTTGGTATGAGTTTGCATTAGAAAAATGCCACGAATACGTTTTTCGAAGTCGCATAAAAAAATAATGAAAAATAAAGAAGTTAGAAATTCGGATTAGTGTGATCTCACCGATATACTCGAGCCGCATGATATCATACTTCTCGGCGACCGAGGCCTCTCGAGTTTCACGGCCCCTCAAGGGGGTATACCCCGCAGTAGTGGGGATAGATATGGGACATTTACAGGCCAGACTTTTGGGACATTTATGGATAAAATACTGTATATCACTCTCACATGCTTTAATAAACTGAATATTAATATAAAAGAATATAATTTTGAAATTGGAAGTAGAAAAAAATGAAAAACTAATCCTATATGAGCAATCTTAATCTTATTCTTACCCAACCACTGGGTAAGATGGCGAACGTATTGGGGTAAGATGGTTAATACATTTAATGGGTGATACAGTTTTGGCATTTGAACGAACCAATGTTCTTATAATTGGTGCAAGACTCCCACCATATACCCCCCCCCCCCCCCGTCTTGCCCCATGAAGGTTATGTTTATAATTTTCATTAAAATAGAATTTAGACATCAAATTAATGTTAAACTAATGTGTGATATTAAAATCTACACCTTTATGAATATCTGGATTGCTTCTTATGTAAAACTTACCTTTCATTAAGCTTTTATTCCTTAAATCAATTTTTATGTTCTTACAATTAGAAGCCACGTGGTTGAAATGATTAATCCAAATTAGCTTTCTTTTGCTTAATCCAATCTCTACTTTAACGACAAATATTAATTCGCCCATTTATAAGTATAGATGGCACAATAACTAAAATGATTATACATATTTATGTATATTACGAATAGAAAGACAAAACATAACGTTCGCTATTCTACCCCAATTTCCCCTACTCATTTACATTTGTTTGTTTATATGATGCGGAATATTGGGTGAAAAAAAGCTTGGGCGGAAAAAGAAAATTTCCGTAGTGCTACACGACTTGTATGGTCATCGATGGGTCTATACGCGTATAGATTTTTTAAAAACTCATGATCTTGCCTTGGAACTTCTGCAGTAATTGGAGCCTGGATCCGTTTTTAAATACTTACAATTTACCGACGAAAATACAAATTTGACGGAGTCGATTTTCTTCATTCTTAATGTTCGATAATGTAAATTGATCTCTAAGTAAAGATATTTTTAAAGAATATACAGCGTTTCCCCATCTACCTGATTTGGGATGGGCGAATTAGAGTTATTACTCGAATTGGAACGCGTCGCGCGTCGTTCTCATGGGTATTACGCTTCGCGAAAACGGACTTGTTAGCTGGAAGATGGCGGACAGAAATTGGGTAGACCAATTAATGTGAAATAATCTTAATTCGTACAAAGCTAATTTATGCTTGAACGCATGTAAGGGATTATAAGTATAAGTATTTAACTTAAATTGTCACTGTACGCTTTACATTTAGCGTGCAGTTATTTCTATTTGAAAAGTTTGTATTCGATGTGCCACGTCTTCCCGACGTCCAATCGATCTCAGATTTTGTATACAGTGACTCCCACTAATATTCGGACACTCTTAAAAAGACGATAACTTTTTTAATATTATACTGTACGATTTGAACTTTTTTTGAGAAGCTAGAGCAATTAGTTTGCTACAGGAAGTGAACAAAATTTTTTTTCAAAAATTGCAATTGATCGAAATTGTAGAAAAAATACTAAAAGCTGCATTTTACAACTTTTTTATGTAGGCCTATATTGATAATTTAAAAAATACGTTTTGTAGATCTAGATACCATATATTATGATATATGATTTTTTCATGAAACGGAACGAGTTTAGGAGATCCCGCATTCAAAATTCCATAGTTGAAAAATAAGATCTACCCTAATACCCGTACGATGCAACTATTACTGATAAACAGCACGTTTGTCACGTATAGCCGCACGAACTGTGTATTTCAAGTTGAAACGTTTCTCACGCTGTCACATTCTGCCAGGCATTTAAAATAATTATGGGTTCTCGTCTGACATGCTGTTCTGCGAAAAACAATGTGTACATCGGTTGCTCGATCCACCGCTCTTCAATATTCGTTGCATATCTGGTCGATATCACTTTTGTCAGCCTTATACGTGAGCGTGATTTCACATTAGAAAAATCGATCGCACTGTTCTCTCTGATGTTATCCAGTAGAACCTCGATTAACTGGCTTGACCGGGAGACAAACAGCCCGGATAAATTAAGGCCCGATGGATAATCAAGACCCGAGGAATTAAAATGTACATTATATTCCAAAATAAATTTTTTATTCTTGAAAATCTATTTTCCTTCATAATACATATAATCACATTTAAACGCATATTTGTTTATAATCAGGATCCGGTTAATCGAGGTCCTACTGTAATTACTACAACAATTGACAGTTGACAATTGACAACAAACTTTTCACACAAGTAACACAATATTAATATTAATAACTAAACGCAGTGCTAATTATTTTACAGAATATTCCATTCGTCGAATCAAATGTTTAAGCATTTGGGCTTATAACTTCCTTATTAGTTGAGAACTTACAGTATACATACTTATACTATACATATATGTAAGTATGTATCTTACTGTCCAGGCGATAACCCATATAAATTTTTTATATTCACATTATGTTTTGAGAAACGAAGGCGACCTTCGGTGTTTTCAATGGAATGCTATATTTATGTATGTTTTTAAATGTCATACGAAAGCCTGAGTCAAGATCGCTTCACTCATATGAATAATATGTAACACAATGATTTTCGAGATCATACAAGGTCCAAAATAAGAGAAATATGTAGATTGAGTATTTTGTAACATTGTATTTACTAGTATGTTACGACGGATTGTTAAGAATTGATAAGACTACATATTCGGCATGACTTCCATTAGCAAGAATGCATTTCTGAGTTCCGTTGATTACATTCTTTGTGCTAATGTTACACTAGATATGGATTAGCTTGTAAGCCGTTTAAATTTCTTGGCGGTGTACTATAAAGAATATCTTTAATATGACAAACTCATATAAAAATCGGGAAATCTCGGACACCATTTTATAGATCTGTACGTTCCGATCCATTTATTGTGGAACATATGTATTATTTAAGAAATCTGCTATCTGTGTATGTGAATTGTGAGGGGAGCCCCATCCTGTATGAAAACAGTGGCCGTTATTATGAACCAGTTACCAAATTCAGTGGAAAATCTGATTCCCGACCACCTTGTACCTTGTGATATTTAAACGGTTTTAAACGAACTATTTTAGAATTTTACGATATCGAAAGTCTTTCGATTACGGCGTTCACTTTCCACATATTATCTAAGACAAATACCCCGTGACAAAACTACATACACATACATATGTAAATACAGTTAGGTGCATAACTGATCACACACACTTTAAATCAGAATAACTTTTTTATGAATAGACCAAACGACTTCAACTTCTCTGTATGGCTAGAAGAATTAGTTTAGGAAATTACGTCTAAAAAATATGTTGAAAAATATATAATACACTGTTAAATTCGTCTCGACGTCAGAAACAATCCTATGATGTCCAAAACATGTGGTGCCATTTAAAAAAGTCAAGGTGACCTTTACCTTTTTACGTAAAAAACACTTTTTCAGATTTAAGGATATGCGAACATGTAGCTCACCAAGTACTGAGAAACTTTTGTCTAAAACATTTTTTAATTGCACTACTGGAAATGCCTAAAAAATGGTGACATAAATTGGTTAAATTGGTTAATTGGTTTACAAGATATAAACGATCAAAAGTGGTAAAAATTGCAATTTCAAGATTTTTCAAGATTTCCGGCCTTTTCACCACTTTTGATCGTTTATAACTGGTAAAACAATTAACCAATTTTAATGAAATTTTCAGAGCGTATATAATTTATACGAGTTGACCAAAAACATCTTTTAAATTTTCGTTATTGACCCAGCTAAAAAAGTTGAAAAAACCAATTTTCACTATTGCTTTTCACAATTCCGACCAAATGCATTTTTTCAACATATTTTTCAGACGTAATTTTCTAAACTAATTCTTCTAGCCATACAGAGAAGTTGAAGTCGTTTGGTCCATTCATAAAAATGTTATTCTGATTTAAAGTGTGTGTGATCAGTTATGGTATGCTCCTAACTGTACATATATTTACATATAAGGAGATTAATGAAAAGTGTATTCTAGTAAGAATTTTTCTTTCCCTTTATTTCTAACGTTATTGTTTACATCATATAGTAACACCTTTATACAGTTTTACGTTTTTACCTATACGCGTAGCTTCGCACAGTCAAATTTTGCAAAAAAAGAAGCTCATACCTCGATAACTATTTGTTTGCGACATATGGTTCTTTCCAAACTTATTCTCTTCGCGATGAGTAGAACTTCTACAGTTGATGTAGAAAAAAATATTCAACAATAATTTTTTGTTATAAACAATTTTGCGGCAAGTTTCTTTTACAAATGTCCACCGATCCAGAGATCTAGATTCGCCCTTAGAGCAGATGATCATTACTTTTCGTACACGCTGTATCAATTTTGCTTCCGTTTTTTATACCTGTATGTATTTATAAAACTTTGTAAAACATGTGTAAGTACTAAGTACCTTTACTGTGCAATGCAATGATCATAATTCGAGATGTAAGTTACGGAACTTGTATAATCGTTTGAGAAGCGATCTACAATACATACATATACAATACATATGTATGCAACCTTTGGTAAAAAGTAGAGTTGGGCATCAATCGATCAAAATTTTAACCAAGATTGATTGATTAATGTGTACGATTAAAAATGGTAATTATTGAAAAATCGACGATTGATTCAATTGATTGTTGAAGTTAATCCTCAATTGTTGATTAAGAAAAATCATCGAAAAATTGAAGACTGATTTAATCAATTGTTGAAGTTAATCGCCACACGGTCTATCCATAAATTGTAATAAGTAGGCACATAGAGATCGTATTATAGACCAAATGACAATATACCTAAACTCAATTTACATTTTTTTCAGTTTTGATTCCGTATTTCGTTCCGAAATTTCAGCAGTTAATCATTAATCAATCATCCGATTGACGATTACAATTGAAAAGAATGTAATCATTAACCGCAATTAACGACTAAAGTAGGAGTTTAATTATTAATTGCGATTGAAGTAGAAATTTATTCGTCAATCGTTGATTAAATTTTTGCTCATCTCTGGTAAAAAGTATTCGAACGCATTTAAAAATCGCATAATTTTCTTAAAATTGAACCAAACGAGTTGAGATGTCTTGATGTGTTAGAAGACTTCGTTTACTAACGAACGGGTGAACGAAAAATGTAAAATCCAATCTTTTCAACTTTTTTATCTGTGCCTATAATGAAAATTTAGAACACGCATTTTATAAATCTACGGCAATTATTTCATCCGAATTTCATCCAATTCGGTTAACGTTGCTGCGAGCAATAAACATTTCAAGATGGGGTCACATGTTATTACTGAATATTACCGAGTTTCGCTTTCGAACTATTTATAATATTACACTATTTAACTAACTAATTAATGTCGAAAATTGATAACGTACTATGTATTTGTTTTGTCTATTTAGCTCGTTGCATTACGAATTTTACGTTTTCGGTGATTAGAACTTCTTTGTAGTTCATATTATCCTAGAAGAAGGAGAGAATTTATATCTGATTGTACACCTATTATGTTTTCCAATCGCTGTACATTCGAAACAACAGCATAGAATTTGATTTCAATTTAAAGGAATTTAATACGTACATATTTATTCGATTCCGATGTTGCAGCGCAGGGGCAGTTAATAGAGACTGTTTTATAGTTTTATCGCAGCGACAAAAGTATGCTCTCTCACGTTTCGTATTGAACGTGATTGGGACCGTATCTTTAAATAAGGCGTACATAGAATATACATAGGTAACTGTATGCATAGAGTGTTACCATACGATGTAAAGTGTAAAGAATAACATTTTTATAGGAATGAAGGAAGAAGAAAATTCCTACTAGAACACACTTTCCATGAGTTTTCTTATAGTTTTTTTGCGGGGTGTAAATAATATATGTAGGGGTGGGAATATTTTGTGGAAGTGAGAGTCGATAACGACAGAGACAGAGGCAGAGACAGAGACGTTAAATAACCCTCCTCGAATAGCTGCTCGGCAGCGTCTGTGGGTACGGCTACATTCATTACAGTTAGGTGGTCGACGCAACGCGGGACGCGCGACGCGACGTGACGGGGCGGGGGGCGGCGAACGTTTACACGAGCACGCGCCAGAATTCGAGAGTAGTGGTGGCAGCTACATTCGGTAGTGGGAGATGGGGGCCGGAGATCGGCCGACCAATAGGAGTCGGGATAATAACGCGTTCCCGGGTGGAGCTTTCAAATATACTCGACACGGTGCTGGCGACCTTCTGTCAAACGGCGTTCGGCCGTCGAGGGAGTAGGTAGTGTACGCCTGTTTCCTCGAGAAGTATCCGGACGCTATCGAGGTTCAGTGAGTGAACGGCAGCTCGAATCGTCGTCCGAGGAAAAGGGAATCTTCGGCGAGGGTGTGATTTGCGGCAGGTGTCGCGGGCAGGTCGAAACCATGGAAAACCGTTGAGGTTCAGACCTCCAATCGACCTGTCCGTTCGAGAAGAATTTCGAAACGAGGTATCCGTCGAACGCGCGGTCGTCAACATGTTGCACAATTCTTTACCAAGGGCATTTTTGGCTCCCGGACTGAATTACATGGGCTACTATGGTGACGAGATCCATCAGCATCCGTACGCTGCGCCCGCTACTTGGCACATTCCCATGGAGAACCTTTCGGCGTACTCGAGGGTTTCGGACCACCACGTTCTCCAGACGTGGGACATGTCGAGATCGTCGACCCCGTGCCCCCTGGACTTGTCGTTGAAGCCACCACCCGCGCCAAACACACCAAACACACCGAACACACCGAACGCGCGAAACGCGAAACTCGACGATCCGATCGGATCGGAGTCGAAGAAGGAGCAGAAGATTTCGGACGAGTTGCAGAGGGAATCGGAAAGCTGTGTCGGATACAGCGGCGATGACACGGGTTCGTTGGTAGTCGACGATTTCGATATCGTTCCGCGATGCTCTTCGGTAAACAGCCACTCCAGCTACGAGTTGTTGTCGAAGAAGGAGCCGATGCAACTGCAGGAGCCGGGAGAGAAACTGTGCGCGCTCGAAGAAGCTGCGCGTCTGGTACCGTTCGGCACGATCAGCGAAGTCGCTTCGAAATCGTATTACGCGCACAGCCAAAAGCTAAACGTGCTTACCAGTCCGAGTCAGCTGCAACAGTCTGTCCAGAATTACCATCAGCAACAACTTTTGACGCCGCAGCATCACTTGCACGGTATGCAACACGCACCGATGACACCCCCGAGCACGCCGTCGCCCCCGCAGTGTCCCAGAAGGAAGATCAGGGAAGAAGACGCCAGTCCGTCGTCGTCGGTGGGAAGCAATTCGACTATCGGCAACGGTTCCAGAACCGGTGGCGGTGGTCCCGCGGACAAACTTCTACAGAGGCCGAAGAAGAAACATGCGCGAAGACTGAAATTCGACGAGGACACCAGCAGCCCGGTGTCCGGCACCGTGATTCTGGGACCTGACGAGGCCGTGGTCACCGGTGACATCGACCCGGCCTTCAATATCGTTGAAGTCACCGAGGAGGCGCGGGCGGAATTGGCGAAAATCGAGAACCGGCTGGGCCCGTATCAATGCAAACTCTGCAGGCAGCTTCACGAGGACGCTTTCCAGTTGGCCCAGCACAGGTGCTCGAGGATAGCGCACGTCGAGTACAGATGCCCGGAATGCGATAAAAGGTTCTCGTGCCCGGCCAACCTGGCGTCCCATCGGCGTTGGCACAAGCCGAGGTTAGCCAACGGGGAGCATTCGTCGTCGACGACCGGCGTCGAGATTCCTTGCACCAGGTGCGACGCCAAGTTCACCAGACAAGCCGCCCTCAGGAAGCATCTGACCACGCAGCATCCAGAGAACAACAACAACACCAGTAGCAACAACAACAACGGTAACAACAACAGCAGCGTTACATTGGAGAATCAAGGAGCTACGGGTAAGGCTGACATCATTCAGATGGTTTCCAGCAGCTCGTTGAACGCTGAAATGCCCTGACACGAATTCCCCGCGCGACCTTTACCGCGAAGGCCAGGCATCTATTGGAGGTTTGGTCTTGACCTCTAAACATCGAGTGTCGTCTACTATTCGTACGGTTACATTTCGTATGCCTTTTCTATGTTTCTTTTTCTTTTGACAATTCTCTCGTTAGATGTTTATCCGATTCGATTACCTTATCGTTCGTTTCACAATTCCTTTACGTTATTCGGATTATTAACGTGTTCATCGGGGAAGATGACTCGACTCGTCATTCGTGTTCTTTGTCGTCTTTCGGCAGCGTTCCATTCTCTTCTGAAATCGACCAATCATTTTTCCGGTTTATTATGTAATGGCATTAGGGGTGTCCAGTGTCCGGTTCTCGAAAATACGGGTACCCAAGCTTCGGGTCGGGTAGCGGACGGGACGGGATCCTGAAAGTTTATCGACACGTAAATATATTCGGGTAGATAAATAAGTACCTGTTGTTTCGGGACGCGTGATTCGGTGCATAAGTTTTCCACCTAGATTCGTATTTCAACTTCCAAGTTGTAATTTTGCAGTGCAATCGGACGAAGGAATCTGCAACCAAGGAGAATCGAAAGAGTTACAAATTCTTCCATCTAATCGGCCTTGCGAAATTACAACCTGAAAAATTAAAGAGCGAAACCAAACTGAAAATGTGTCGATAGACTTTTGGGATCCCGACTCGAAACCGAAAAAAATTTTCTACCCGACCCTCGAGCCCGTAATTTCGGATGGCCGCACATCACTCACCACTGCATAGCGTTCGTGTCTTCGCGAACGTTCAGAATTCACTCGGTTAACAGGTTAAAGCGATATCCGTAACAGGATCGGATAAGTACACGTCGAACAATCCCCCGCGTAACTCGACTTGCGAAGGATCGTTTCGGTATCCATAAATTTGAGACAATAATCATCTCCGTGGCCGAAGTGCGATGCTCGTCCGGGGACGAGATCGAAACACCCGGCCGACGTGATGCGTCAGTTTGAAATTCGCGTGAAATCCGAAGAGTCGGGACAACACGGTTAATGCGCGGTGTTGCGTGCGATGTAAATATGTAGATAGCGTGGAGAAGAGGTAGGCTGAAAACCATGACTGTGCGTGTACATATCGAACCGTACTGCTTATCTGTGCTGCTGTTGCGTATGCATTTATTCGAGCCGATGCGACAATCTGTCCCGTAGGAATAGCTAACCATGTTATAGAGTGTAGATTTAATTTATCCGATCCTAGCGGTCGCAGTCTATCATACAGCTAAATATCAAAGATAGTTAAGGGGATACAGCTGAATATAAATATCTGTATCTATTATAAATAGTGGTAAAATCGTTGTAGCAACCGCATTTATGCACGTATAGCCAATCCTAACAGTATATCGTAATTCTTAATCGCTGAAATTCACCTCGGCTATTTTATTTCGACGAAGCGCACGCATTCAAGACGTTCCATTTAGCTCGAACAATAGAAAATTAACTTTTCAGTGGAATGCTTTTATTTCCCCTTGGAGCGCTCCAACATTCTATAACACGTTAATTCGAAGGACATTTCTTCGAGAGTATGCAGAAAATGTATATCGTTTATTATCGGGTGCGCTAATGAGTAGTTGGCTTGACTTTTCTTTAGAAGCTAGTGATGTAACGATGATTTCCGCAGAAAATTTATAGAATGAATTGCTCATTGGGGCACAGAGCTCCATATTTAATGGCGGCTATTTATTTCCCTTTCGGAGTAGGTACAGTCGTGTAATTACTGTTCAGTGCCCTAGCGCATTGCTAAAATGTACTTATACATATTTGTGTCTACACACTCGAAAGTGAAAGAATTTGTATGTATTACCATATGTAGGTTTGTCTAAGGCCTAAGGGATGCGGAGGAACGCTAATCGGACGTCCACTTCTGTAAAAGTGCGATTATAGAAACCAGTCACACGATTATCGATTTCGCAGCGCATAATTTTCGATAATATTTCTGAAAGTAGCTACTTTAGGTAATATATGGTTTCTATCCTTCGAATCACCTACGAAATGTTCTTTAAAGCGACAAATATTTCTTGAAATCGTATTTTTCTTATCTATTTACCATAACTGGTTTTGGCAAATACATGTTTCATTATAAAATTCATGAAAATGAACGAGTTCATGCAAAATGTTTCCATTTCCAGACAATGGAACTATTGGATAGTGTACTTTGCTTTTCCGAATGTGCAAATATCGTGTGGGAACAACAATCGTTCGCATCGTTTTGGTGCTTCAATCCAATTTAATACATACGTATATGTATATCTGTACACGCGCGTACTGTAAAATTAGTTTTTAGTTTCTAGTTTCTAGTCAAAAGGTGTAGTTTGTTAATTATTGTGAATTTCTATAAATTATAGAAATCTTTTTTTGTAAAAAGATCGGTATTACACAGTTCATGCTTTCGGGCGTAAGTAAATCGTATAGATGGAATATTAATGAAATGTTGGAATAATTTTTTGTAAACTGTCCGGCTTATGCTTCGAAATCCTGAACTGTGTAGATACGTACATACAATGTAGAAATCGTTCTAGTCAGAAAGCAACAGTGTATTCGTTGTCGTCGAGATTTCGAGAAATGAAAATTCGCGTCACGTATTATCGACAAGAATTTTTCTTTCAAATCGCACACGCATCTCTGATTTTTATGCGCGTGTCGATTAGGATGGCTGTAATTTTCGATATTTGAATTTTTTTACAGCACGCCCAGGATTGTTCCAATTACTTAAAAAAAAATCTGTGCAAAGTTTGAGCTCGATCGAATAACTTTGCCCGGTTTTGCCTGCAAGAGTAAATAAGAGCCACCCTAGGTGTCGATACTTTGATTAATTCACAGTTTCTTTGAAAGAAATTAAGAAATGCCAGCTTGATAACGAATATACGAATAATGTTATATCGTACCGAAGATTAATATTATTAATTGTTATTTATTTTTTTACTGATTTTAGTGTCAAGTATGTACCATAATCGAACGATTTGAAATGGTATCGGTGCGTTCTTCAACCAGAATGATCGAAACATCGAGTCGATCTGTTCGATTTTCAAATTTCCACGTAGAAACAGTGATCGTTGTTGATAAAAAGATATTTCAAAATAATTACAAAATGACTTGAGAAACAATTACATTGGTACCAAGCATACTTGAATTCGATCAGTGCCATTTCTAGTCACAGATAATATGTATGTATAATTACTTTTTATTTATATTTATCTTTTATTTTCGCATTATTTATTATTCTATTTAATTAGAATAACAGAGTATTATCTAGTCCAAGAATCTGAACAGGAGGGGTCGCTGACGGCTATGTAAAAGCTGTACATATAGAAACAACGAGCGCAATCGTGAAGTGTAGCGATAAATTACATACATACGTACATATGTATACAATATATCTATGTATATAAAATAGTTTACTTATAGGTTGTATGAAAGTATTATCTTAAATTTGAAAACGTTGTGGCAAAATAATTGTAAAGTTTGACAAAGGAAATTGAACGAATCGAATATAAAGTATACATAAAGTGTTACGACGACAACCAACAGCGTACTTACACGTGTTAACAGAAAATAAACCGATAGGTATAGGTATAGGTACATATAGGTATAGGTATAGGTATAGGTATAGGTGCATATACATATTATACAATAGATTATAGATATACAGGTATTTATGTAAATGTCATACATAAGTGTTAATCAAACGAATTCTAGTCATAGCTAGTCGTAAACAGGACATAGAAAAAGGTATGAAAGAAATATTAATGAAATACAACTGATAAATACGCTCATACGTTTCTTGCTCGGAAATTGATCATTCATGGGACAGTATTTATATAGTTGCAGTTAAGTAATAGTGTTATCGGCTATAGATGCATTTGTTTCTATAAATATGTATGATAGTGTTGCATTTACGTAAGCTTCTTATCGGCGCACATTCGCGAAACCGCAAGTAGGTACAGTTAGGTATACAGTGTAGGTATTATACATGTAATGTAGGTTAATACAAAAATGTATTTGTTGTTCATATCTGTATATAAAAGTTTCATTTCTGATAAATATACATACCTTAAAATCGAACTTCCCCGATGCTTATTATTTATTCCTTATTTATTCCTATATCGGCAAATATATTGAACCAAGTTCAGTTTGGTGCACGAATACGCAAACAGAAATTCACATGTAGAGTTTACGAGTTTAGATCGAAATTCAAATTTTCCACCTTTGCTCAAACTTCTATTGTGTCTCAAATAGATAAAAAAAACTTTATTATCATTTGTTCCGATACGAATTATTACAGAATCATATCTGCTACGGGTTCATCAATTCAATGGTGACTTAATTTTCTAATTGGACAAACAAAAGTTATTTGTTAGCTTTGTTGCTTTAATGTTAGCGTGTGCAGCTCCGTGTTCTTGTCACCTGTTTCCGAGTTTCTGACCAAGATTCGATCAACTATCAATTTATGCAAAAGCATTTTATTTAGACTTTATCGGTTTTCTACTATACCGAGTTTTAGAATAAACCCATCAAATTTCTAACTTGTTCATTTGCTTAATTCCTAATTGATTTCCAGTACACTACTTTTTTATCACCGACAAAGATGGTTAACTGTTCTTTAGTAGCATAGACTATAGTTTTCCCTTGTTAAATGCAGAAGAAATTATTTTAGGTTCATTGTCTTTGTCGGTCTAATAGAAAATGTGTCGACGCATTGTCATCAACCGATCAACCGACCATTTTTTCATTGTACTGATTATCACCAACTTTTCATTTCTCTTCGCTTCATTACTCAACATTTTCTTCATTTAACTGAACTTTAACAATTTTTATACATATATGTATACATATTACATGTAATTGTAAAAGTCGAAAAGTAATTATCACTTTTAGGTTTTATGCTGTAATTTGAACTAATCTCATTGCCAGTAAGAGTCTTTAAGAAATCAATTTATAGCGTAAATAGTTTTGAATAGAATGGTGGAGATTGTTCTTTTTAAATATGACAGTAAAAATTACTAACTATTACCAGATGATTGCAAAAGTTCGTGTTTTTATTAATCAATTATGTAGTCAACACCATTTTGTACAATTGTCTTCCTACATTTTACAAGATAGTAAAATAAAATAATATAATAAAATCATTTGATTACCTGAGAGAGATAAGAAATCTTCAGAACATTCCTAATATTGAAATAAACAAATAGCCTCAAAGTGTATTATAACAGATAATTAATAGTGCCCTCCTCTATAATTTTTGTTGTACTATAATTATTGTAGTATTTCTAAGAGTATTGCCGAGCTGCAAATGAGATGAAAGCAATCAAATTATTGTTACGTTGTTATTATAAACCTGGCAGTAGAATAATTTACGCAAAGACATATACCAAGTTGTGATCAACAAAATGATAGCGCATATATGAAGAATTTGTTGGAATTCTATAAGAAAATGAAAACAATATTTTTAATATTTCGTAGATCCTCCTTTCTTTTGTACAACGTTCAACATACTTTCAACATTCAACATATTTTTTCAGATATTTACGACGGATCTGCGAGTCTATTTCTGTTCGATACACATGTTTAATTCTGTAATATTGTTAAACTGTGCTCTTTTTTATAAACACTTTTAAAAATAATTATTATTATAAACACTTTTCTGGACTAGTTCTCTAGTGTATTCAGATCGAGACTGGCCACTCCAAAACACTTATTTTGTTTCTACATTGAAATAAGTATCTACAGTTTGCGGTATGCACGCTGGAATTATCTCGTTGAATTATGAAAGCTTCGCCATCGTTTTTTTGTTGCAAATTTCTTTACATTAAGAAATTCGAACATCTACGATTCTACTGTATCTTAATTTTCCATAAAAAACTTCAATGTCTGTAACTCCGTGACATCCAATGCCACCCCAAGTCATAATATTTGCACTTCCCATTTGCCCGCGGCTCAACACACTCCTCTTTCCTTTCCTCTTTCCTTAAATCGTAAAAAAATGACGAAATCTAATTTTAATCTAATGGCTTTTCTCTGCATTATCACGATTATTTTTCCCTTTGTAGCGCACATCAAAATCGGTCCACATATTTGGAAAAATATTGTTTTTAATTGTCTTTTCGCCTGGTTCGCTCTCGCTCCGTTCAAATAGTCTTTCCAAGGAATCTTGGCCGAACCGAGACGTCCGAGATCAGAGCAGTACCCATAGTTTCCCTTCTACCACATTATTCCCCACGCATCCGCCACGGTCCGGTCACGTGACGCGTTTCGTCTCTGTCGTGCACGCATCCGGTGCTGGCAGAGAGAAAGAGAGAGTAAGAGAGGGTAACTTTTTCCCTCACCTTATCTGGCGACTCTCTCCATAGTGTGAACACAAGTATCTAAAAATTAAAAACTATATCCAGCCGTATATCTAACTGTTGCAAGCTTTAACTGCAATGTTTATACATATGAAATTGGGTATGGTCTCTGTAGATGTGCTTTAACCGTAGCAGCACAAGTTTACCTTCTGTCTTGATCGAGTAAAATCCGCTTTTGAGACGAGCGAATAGAATATTTATTATCGTTACTTAATTCTTTAAAAAAAAAATTTGTACTGTTGTACTATTTATGGCGATGCTGCTATCGATAAACGGACCATTGAAAAGTGAATCAGAAGGTGGATCAACGATGGAGATTTTCGTTTAGGCGAAAATGGAATGGCATTAATCAGCGATTAATCTGGATAAAATTGTGAATTTAATCAATTACAATAGATTTGTGAGAAAACTTGGCGTCAAACGCGAACAGGCTTATCCTAGTACAAGCTAATAAATAAATAAATGAATTGTAAATCGGTTGATGTCTGCGCGAGCGTTAGTGAATTTCCTGCAGCGGAATGTCGACTCTTCGTTTGTCAGGGGTGGATATAGAATTTTGGCGAAACATTGGTGAGCGTGTCGTCGCGTCGCGTCGCGTTGGGATAATTGATTTTCACTGATCCGAAGAACTGCTTAAAGATCAATAAAGCAATCGCGTGTAACATAGAAAGAAGATGGGCCGTGATCCAAGTCGGTATTGTCCAGGGATGATGTCCCTCTACGTTACTTTGCCGCGTGCGCTACCATAATGCATCGCCGTAGAATCCATAGAGGAGGGATTGCTGGCTCTGTAATCTGCGCGAGCCTTTGTGCCCACGGAATAAAGAGATCTGTCGCGCCCTCGCAGTTAAAGAGGGACACCATTAAATCCATGAAGCTGATTTTCCGAAATTCTCAGTTCCTAGGATTGTCCCCGATCACAGCCACTCTTTACAAATCCTCTCATCACTCTTCTCTATTACGTTATTTCAAAAAGTGCATACCTACATCGCCTACATGTACAGTAAGGAGCATAACTGAACCAATAACCGCAAGTTTTGTATAAATCATTATTTATTGCTAGGAATATAGAAGAATAACAAAAAATCAACATTATAATTATTTTTATCATAGTTAGAAGTAACTTAAGAAATTCTTTTCAATAATTAATATCTCCTCGTTTAGCAATGACAAAAAAAATAGATTGACTCGGTTTTGCACCACGTCCAATACTTGGCAATATTTAATATATTATTTATTTTTAATATTTCGTCCACAACCCTTGTGCTTGTAAAACTGCACTAATTCGCTTTAGTATACTTTCTACTAATTGTTTGCAATAATCCGGAGATATTTGTTCCCACTGTTCTTGAATTCTATCATGCAAATCTGTGATTGAAGTTGGCTGGGAGTCATATGAATCTTGAAGTCGTCTTTTTAGTAAACTCCATAGATTCTCTATGAGGTAGAGGCCGGGACTCTATGCAGGCCAATCCAGAACAGAAAATTTTTTAGTACTGAGCCAATTTTTTACACTTTTAGCAGTGTGCTTAGGGTCTCGGTCATGCATGAAAATTACATTTTTTTCTTCAAGAGGCATATTTTCAACAGCATCTATGAGATGATCTTGTATAATATCCTTGTACATGTACTGATTCATGATGCCATTAATTCGGTGCAGTGATCCAACACCAAATGCTGTTAGGCACCCCCAGAACATTAGGGATCCGCTTCCATGCTTTAACGTTTGTTTCACATGTCGTGGTTTAAGCCTCTCCTTTTTACGAATCCAGCACCAAGACATGCCATCTGAACAAATTCTGTTAATTTTGGTCTCGTCTGACCAAATAACCCGTTCCTAGTCAGTAGTTGTCCAGTTTTGATATTTTGTAGCAAATTCCAAACAACGTTTAATATTTCTTTTTTATAACATTGGCTTCTTTTTCTTCTTAATGTTTCTAAACTCAGCTCCTTTGAGGGTTCTTCGTGCTATTCACAGGCTTATTTGTATGTTCGTATCTTCTTTTAATAATTTTGGAGCCATTGAAGCTTCACCAGATGTGATAAACCGTATAATCCTTCGTTCATCCTGCAGTGATAATTTTTTTGGTCTTCCTCCAAAATTTAATAATATACTTTTACAGTATTTTTTTTCTTATTCTCTGCACTGTCGATTGACTAACACTGCAAGTTTTCGCCGACTTATGCGTTGATAAGCCGTCATTCAAAAGAGAAATTGCTTTCTTTAAACAATTTGGAACAATTGACTTCATATTTATTCTAACTTCACTTTTCCGTACAACTGATTGCGAAGAACTGGGTGTTAAGACGTAGACTAATATCTTGTAAACATACCAAAGTGCTAGATGTAAACATACTACTAGAACATTCCACGTAAACATTTCTTGTACGGACCGGTGCAAAACCGAGTCAATCTATTTTTTTTGTCATTGCTAAACGAGGAAACATTAATTATTGAAAAAATTTCTTAAGTTACTTCTAATTATGATAAAAATAATTATAATGTTGATTTTTTGTTATTCTTCTATATTCCTAGCAATAAATAATGATTTATACAAAACTTGTGGTTATTGGTTCAATTATGCTCCTTACTGTATGTACATATACTAGCAGCCGTATACTTACATACGCGTATGTACCAGTAGTATTATCATTTTTAAACTATCTGTATTCTCTTGAAAAGTTCATAAAGGCGTAGAAATCATAATTTTATCAAATTTGAACCTCGTTTTATCAAGTGCTGGACAACTTTTGTTATTTTATTTCAGGAATTTAACAGTGAATATTTTATGTTGAACTGTCGATTCAATGTTCATTTTTTTTAACGGACGATTACTTACGGACATACAACTGAACAATTTGTATATTCTTAAATTAATTGTTAACTTATAGTATTGGAAATACTTAATATTTAGTATCTAATCTTTATTATCGTATCGAGTATTTTCGCGGCATGGAATCAATCGCTATGATACATCTACCCATGGGTATTCAGTTCTACGCTTCTTCTATTAAAGTGTACAGGGTGTAAAGAAATTATACATATGTATGTCGTGACTATTACAGCGTGATTCTACACCCTCGGTTTGGAGGAAATTGATGGAAGAAAGCTGCCGCAAAATTAATTTCAAGGTCGTAAGTCAACAATTTTTTTCTTGCATCCCATTCTACTCATCGCAAGGATAAAGAGTGCCAAAGAATCAATGGCACACTGTACATACATATAAACGCGATCTGAATGAGAAATGAAAATATAATTTTTCAACAGAACGATTGAGTTTTGACAGACGCGACGGTTCCGTTTCTGCTCGTTATCCTTGCGATAAATAGAATACGATGCAATAAAAAAACATTGTTGATTTTTCGACCCTGAAATTGAAGGTGAATGTTAATTTTGCTGTGGTTTTCTTACTTCAATTTCCATTAAACCGAGGGTGTAGAATTTAATTTCTAGACACCATATACAATTTTTCACAAACAAACACCTACAGTGACTATAATAATGACACAGTTATGTAGCATGGCAGCACATGTCATAGCAATTTTAACAAAATTGACAGATCTTGCAAAAATTGAGCATTTGTCCTATAGTCGTTCCAGTAATGAAGTATGGTGCGATTACACTTTCTCGTTCAAAATACTATACATCACCACATGTTTACGCTCCATCGTCTTTGGTGGTCAATTTCTCGAAGCCAGTGCGGATTATCAACAGACCAATAATGGGCGTGCATACTGTTAGTAAATAAATATAGAACATACCGTTAGTATATGTATAAATCGCAGCGTAGGCTAGAGGATGTTTGAAAACATTCGATAACATTGAAGCACCTTAGTATGTTTACTACAGGTCTCACTCGTGCGATAAACGTATTCTGCATTCATTATACGTTATTATTTATAACTGCTTCCTTAATATATACGTTTCTCTGTCCATGATCGTGAATGACCTTAAATAATTATAGTCATTGAATTCGTAATGAAAGGGACTGTCGGTGTAGGCGTTTAAAAAGGAGTGGTTCCATTAAAAAAAATAAAAATGATCTTGTTATCTCTATAAAAATGACATAAAAACAAAAATTTTTTTGCGTTTCTCGCTGCTACAAAGAAAAGAAAATGATCCAGATGTTTCAACAAATGATAATTCGTCGGAGAAAGGTCCGAAGAATGAGGCAAGGTTTCGTATCCTTTCGTATCCAGTCCATTGAATTTTTGAACGGTTATTTGTGAAATATGTGTGTGTGTGGTCGAGTGTCGTCGTGCTACAGAATAGGTCCCTTTCGATTAATGAGTATTGGACATCAATTTTTCAACTTCCCATGGACATTAACTGTTCAATGGTAAACATTTAGTATCTCTGCAACTTTTCAAGACGGTTTGCGTGGGTCTGCTTAATCTGCGTGGATCTGATTGTACAATTCCACATTCTGTCGCTCATCAGCAGTTGTTGGTACATTGGCATATATTTCATTTTTAACGTTCCCCATAAAAAAGATCGAATGGGTTCGAGTCAGGTGAACGTGCTGGCCACTGAACTGTTCCACCACGTTTGCAATGTGGACGGCTGGCATTGTCGTAGCGAAAAGGTTACAATATAATTTGTACGTAAGTCCAAGATCGTCTGCACTGCAAAATATATCATCCACAGAAACAATTATATTTGTACATGTGCAAAAAATCGTGGATAATGCGAGGAACATTTTGATTGCTCAGTCGTAGACAAGCCGCTGCGCTGATTGCAGTGAATACCTTTTTCGAACATACCAATGTACCCTACAGGGTGTCCCAAAACGATAGCGACAGCCGGAAATGGGAGGTTCCTTGGGTCATTTGAAGCGACATTTTCCAAAGCAAAAATGGCGTCCGCGGCTTTGTTTAGGAGTTATTAAAATTTAACGAAAAACACGGACCAATCAGAGCGCGAGCTAGACGCCCGCGAGCTAGAAGCCAACGCTCGCCTGCCGGCTTGCCGCGCGGAACGTGCTAGCGGGCATCTAGCTCGCGCTCTGATTGGTCCGTGTTTTTCGTTAATAACTCCTAAACAAAGCCGCGGACGCCACTTTTGCTTTGGAAAATGTCGCTTCAAATGACCCAAGGAACCTCCCATTTCCGGCTGTCGCTATCGTTTTGGGACACCCTGTATAGTATACGTACTTATCGTACACACGATCGCGGAAATTCGATAAACCAAATATTTTATCCTGATTTAACGGCTTGTACATTTTACTGCTTACAATATACACTGCCTACAACAATATTTCCATATTTCGTATACTGGGTGTCCCAAAATTCCTTCGCTTCCCGGAAATGGGAGGCTCCTGAGGTCATTTGAAGCGACATTTTCCTTTGCAAAAATGGATGCCGCCGTTTGTTTACGAGTTATTAACGAGAAACACTGACCAATCAGAGCGCGACATAGTACGCGCGTTGGCAAAGTCGGACCGGCGCGGCGCGGCGCGCCAACTGTCAATTGGCCGACTGTGCCAACGCGCGTCTAGGTAGCGCTCTGATTGGTCAGTGTTTTTCGTTAATAACTTTAAACGAAGCCGCAGCGGCCATTTTTGCAAAGGAAAATGTTGCTTCAAATGACCTCAGGAACATCCCATTTTTCCGGGAAGCGAAGGAATTTTGGGACACTCCGTATTTCGTAGGGGAGACCGGAGCTAATTGACTAACTTTGAACATATTTAATTTTTACCAACGAACCATTAGTATTTTGCTGACTTGTTGTACACCAAAAGTTTGCACATTGACTTGGGTATACAGATTTAGTTTTGAAAATCGTTTCGATTGAACCTAGTTGTAGTTTTAATCAAATTTAGTTTAGTGAGAGCAATAAGTCAACAAACTCCGGTTGTGGGGTTAGTTGACTTGACAGTTACTTTGAAATGTTTAAGAAAAAATAATAGTATAATAATTATTTGTTCATACATATCTACTGTAGTGAATCAGATGATTTGTAGGCAAAATTAAGCCAAATTAGGCTTACAAATCATCATCCGAGTCACAGTTAATACGCATCTGATGCATTTTTCGTATTTCACTGCACTCAGTTTTCACCACAAACGCTATCAGTGTAAGATTCATTGCAGATCAAGCATTCTGATTCTGAGGACAAGGAATCTTTCTTGAATCACGTAAATCCTATGCCTAGTCAACTAATCCCGTTCGACATTTTTATCATTGTAAGGGCTACACGTGCATAACCTCGATGCACCGGATAAAATAAAGTACCTCAAATTATAATCAATGTATCATATTTCCATAAACTAATCACGAAAAATATCAAGCAGTACTTAATGGACAAAAATTGATAAATAGTCGGAACAAAAATATTTACTTACCGCCGATGTTTTTATTCTTATTGGTATAACACGCAAGTTTCGGTCACGGCAACGACAACGACAACACATTACACGGTGAGCTAGTCATTCTTGTTTCAATCAGAGATTCATACCGGTATAATACCGGTATAATACCGGTATACAAAATAACGGTATTATACCGGTATTACCCCAATAACCTTTATAGAAACCGAAATACCGGTATGACGTCATACCGGTAAATGGAAATACCGGTATATTTCAAGAACTTATACCGGTATTATACCGGTATTTTCGGTTGTACCGAAATACCGGTATGATACTATTTGGAAGTACCGATATATTTTCTGATATTTGCCGGTAATTTTTTAAATTTTCTTATTTTATTTAACAACAACGGAGACCGCTGCGGAGCGCGGAAGACGGAAATAATTGAATACGCGGCAAGGCCAAAGGCACGCAGAATTTTTGTTTTTTTTGCAAACTTGTTTGAAGTTCAAATAAAACACAAGTTCAAAAAAACAAAAATTCTGCGTGCCTTTGGCCTTGCCGCGTATTCAATTATTTCCGTCTTCCGCGCTCCGCAGCGGTCTCCGTTGTTGTTAAATAAAATAAGAAAATTTAAAAAATTACCGGCAAATATCAGAAAATATATCGGTACTTCCAAATAGTATCATACCGGTATTTCGGTACAACCGAAAATACCGGTATAATACCGGTATAAGTTCTTGAAATATACCGGTATTTCCATTTACCGGTATGACGTCATATCGGTATGTCTTCATACCGGTATTTCGATTTCTATAAAGGTTATTGGGGTAATAGCGGTATTATACCGATATGAATCCCTGGTTTCAATATCGCGGAAAGC
This sequence comes from Lasioglossum marginatum, assembly GCA_028455795.1. Classification (NCBI taxonomy): domain Eukaryota; kingdom Metazoa; phylum Arthropoda; class Insecta; order Hymenoptera; family Halictidae; genus Lasioglossum; species Lasioglossum marginatum. Next base: position 19,562,338 of record CM052245.1, read on the forward strand.
AGCATCATCTACTTTATAGTATTACAATTAGAATGAATTAGTCGACTAACCTCCACGAAAAGAATTGCAGATTTGATCAGGGCTTGAAATAAACAAGTATGTTTATACGATGGTTTGCTAGTTTCTGCTGCAAAACTATCGATTGTACCGATATTCGAAAATATCGTTTAATCGAAGAAGATCAACTTTGTTTCTGCAGCTTCCGTTCTCATCTGTCTATCGTAGGGTCTGATCGATGGATAGACTGCGCGCGAGGAGGTTGGATATACCTTCGAAATATCTCAGTGCGCCGCTGCAGGAAGCAATTTCGCAATTTTTCTTCGTGACTTTGTCATCTTCGCTTTGCTATTCGCCGGGCTGAAATACAATTTCCCGAGCGCGCTGGATAAGAAAGTGTACAAGAAAGAAAGAATCCGTGAGCAAGCGTGTGAGAGGGGCTTTCTCGAGCATATAGCACCATAGACCTTTATTGACGTGTCTTCGAAGAATTTTCAGAATCGCTTTCTCCCGTGGGAAGCTCCCCCTTTTCGCGCGTCCTACGTATCTATCTGCACCACTGTGTTTCAGGCTGTGGGTATAGGTGTTCATTTTTCTGGCGTGTGTATGTGTACCAGACAATTTCGGAAAATATAACACTCTATTAACGCTAAAACCACCGTGCCTTAAATGCAACCGATATTGCTATTATATTGCTTTATAATAATAAAACTTTTATTATAGTACGTGCTTGAATAAAGAAGTTTGCTAAACAATTTCTTCCGAAAATATTTTTATCATTTCAGTAATCGTAGAGGAAAAAATTAGGAACAAGTCATTTCCACCTATTCGGTAGTTCCAGTGTCCGTTCTCGTTCATTCTACACAGCAATTGGATTTGCAACGATCGAATACGTGAACATTGTACACGAACTGTTTCAAGATGAAGGATTCGATGTTACAATGATTACAATAAGTATTCATGATAAATGTGAAGAATCTCATTAAAATGATTTAAACAAGGAAGACATGTCTAGTTAACATCTGTTTGTTCTAACCGAGATGAAACATTTTTAATTTGCATAACGATTCGCAGCGCAGTCTAATTGTAAATCAAAGTATGCTTGTTTCGTTAAAAGTCCGAACGAATCGTTAAATTGATCATTCAAACATTTTTGTTTGTTGCAACATTCATTATGAGCGACGGATTCATTAGTAGGCTAAACAGGTTGGAGCCTATGGAACTAATAACGCATTATTTCTCAAAAATGTATTACATTTACCGAAACAGGGGACTAAAGAGAATTTGCGTGCAGCAAAATCGGAAAGCTATTATTGTACTAACTGCAACGAATTTTGACCATGAAATAGTAATTGGTCACATATACATATACAACTACATACAACAGAATTGTTCCAATCAATTAAGACATTATAAATCTGTGCAAAGTTTAAGCTCGATCGGATAGTGGGAAAATGTGTCCGTGCCCCCGGGCCCTTAAAACATTCAAATATAATTAATGAAATGCTTATAAGATCGTTTTCCTCGAATATCTTCTAGATTATTGACTGTATTCAAAAAATATGTTCGACAAAACTTGTAAATCTGGATAGGCTGTGTCTTTTATGTCGTACTACCTTTTTCGTAAAAATGGAGAAAAATTTCAGAATAAAATCAAGAAATATAATCTGAAAGAAAATTAAAGTGCGGTTTCATAAATGTTTCCTAAAAAAATCACTTTCGTTATAGTATCGTTGTATGCGAAAAAAATATGTTAGATTTACTCAATTTCATTAGACTTACAGAGAAGGTTGCATACCCCTCTAATGAAGTTATTTTAATTTTCTGGAATGATTGTAAAGAACAGAAAAAAAGAAATATAAAGAACTTTTCACAGAACCTTTATACATGTACGTGCATTCCAACAATTAAATAATACATCAATATGTGCCCCTTACCTTTAGATGGCAATATCCGGTGCGACATACCCTACATATGTAGAATGTCCCGTAGATTCAAAGAACCGCTTCGATGCGACGCGACGGTGGATTCTGTACATGGAAACAATAGCAATAGATGTTCATATAAATATATGCTCTTTTTAACCTTATTTTCTAACTCTATCGATAGTTGGAAGCGGTTGACCTAATTCCATCTACCGATTTACACACAGAGCACAGAGCTCAATATTTTTCATGAAGCCTTACACTCTAATTCTGCAGATAATAATAAACTGTACAACTTACGTATAAGATTATTTCATTTCAAGTCTTCCAGAAAACCGAAACAATACGCGAAACGTGGAGATATGTAGAAACTACCAATGGTAAATCGTCTTCGTTACCATGATCACGATATAACTAACATAAATCTACAAAGCGTATTTATAAAATTTTCAATACTGGGCTATACATATGGAGAAGCTGTCAAAACGACTTCGAACGTTTAAAGTCGATTTTTATCAGCGAAAAAAATATTTTTGCTTCTAATTATTAATTCGATGAAATTTTCAACATGCGTAACACCAACAAAGATCTACAAAACGCATATTTTAAATTTTCTTTACGGGTTCAAATAAAAAAGGGTTAATAAGTGCTTTTTTTTATTGCCTCATAAATTGGTAGTTGCTACCAATTGAGATTTTTTCAGTCTTTTTTCTACGATAATTCACGATATTCGTGAATGCTTCCAATTCAAAAGTTGACTTTTGTTATAAAGTATTGTAATTGAACTCCTGAATGTACCACAAATATTGCGATTATCATAATCTACGATCTATAATCGTAGAAAGTTATTCGATGTTGTCTTTAACGAACTTCTTGGTAAACCTTTCGTTTAGGGGAGGCAGCTCCGATGACCTTCACCTTGACATATGTTATTAACAACAACATTCTGAACAATTTTTATCATTACATATACCCGGTGCTCGGCTTTAGTTTCCGAGATAATTGCAAAAAATTATTGCTAATATTGTATTGCATTTTCCGTTTTCGTGCACGCTCCGTGGCAACGTAAACCTGTTCCGGGGCCGTATCTGTTTATTTTTTGTTTGTAAACACGTTGTGGAGATGAGAAGCGACCATACCACACCCACCCATCCAGTGTTTCACACGCACCCGATGTTTCTAAAAAAAAGGTTCTCACATTATACATAATACAGCATACATGTATTATATTATCGCATTTGATTGTAAAACAAATTGGTATTGGTTTTAGTTGATTTTATATTGTTTAATGTGAGAACCTTCGTCTCAGAAACACTGGGTGCGTGTGAAATACTGGGTGGGTGTGTATGGTATTGTCGCTTGTGGTATCGTGTGTTAGATAATACATGTATGCTATATTGGTCTCAGTTGATTTTATATTGTATAATGTGAGAATCTTCTTTTTAGAAACACTGGGTGGGTGTGAAACACTGGGTGTGTGTGGTATTGTGTGTTGGTTAGTTTATGTTGAAATAATTTAAAAACTCACGAGACTTGTAACTAACGCACCGATGTATACACTGATCGCTACTGATTCGTACTGGACCGCACATGGGTCACATTCGGATATATGGGTTCTTGCTATGTTTGTTTACCTAAGGTGTAGCTCGTTCGAAACTATGACAGCCTTACGTTGCCACGGAGCGTGGAAAAATATGGAAAATTCAATACAGGATTAGCAATAGTTTTTCGCGAATATCTCGAAAACTAAGACCGAGCATCGGGTAGTTGTAATGACAAGAATTGTTCAGAATGTTGTCCTCGACAACATATGTCAAGGTGAAGATCATCGGAGCTGCCTCCCCTAAACGAAAGGTTTACCAAAGTAAAATCTGTTGTTACAAAAAAATGTATAAAATATTGATAATTCATACCATTTTTGTACATTTATTGTATTTGTGGCCACGAATGAAAAGATGGCTAGCCAAAAATGGTATCTCTGTGGCTACAAATGGTGTACCAAAAAGGATTTTGTGCGATAATGCAAGTGCATTGTGTCTATACATACATGTCTGTATTCTGTATGTATAATTGGAACTACATTGCGATATATTCTTCACTTTTGTGGACCTCTGTTTACCTACATTGCATATACATTGTATATGAGTGAAAGGTACGGAAACAATTAAAGTAGCCAGAAACGAGGCACATCTACCCTACCTCTGTAGCATTTCTTGCTGCGGATAATAATAACGACGCGCGACGCGACGTAATGCATGATGTCGATATTAGATAAGACACCCTGTACACTAATCGTAAAAAAGAAACTTGTGGAATCAATATTTCGGTGAGGCAATAAAATGTACTCGAAGATAGCTTGGGGTCGCGTAAGAAAGAATCAAATGTTACAGAAGAAGTAGAGGGTCGGACATCGCATTCGAAAGATGGCCCGGCAAACAGAGCACAGTGCTTTTATCATTAGGTAAACAATCCCCAGCTATTGCGTGCACTATACGGTACCACAATATCGCCTCGATGCCTTGTAAACGACAAACATCTGTGGGATAATAACTGTAAAAGCTTTTGAAAAGCACGTTCCTCGAACCTCTGTCGTTGCGCACTGGATTTCTTGAAAGGAACATTTATGATTCTGAGTATGTGTTTCGAGTATCCTTCTTGGATCACGCAGTTACACCAGAAACGTATACGGCGTACACGGTGTGATATCAGACTATTTTACTGTATACAATAATTATACAAACATTAACATTATCGATATCGTAACGTATGTACAGTAGCGGAAAAAAGTTTAAGACGACTATCTTTTCACAATTCTCAATTGTTATTAACATTCAAAACATAAACAGTGTTTGACAGAATGGGCATGAAACTTTCAATGCTGTATTTGCTGCGAACATTAATTTAAGACTCATCTATGAAAAAGGTATTTATGTTAATATAAGTAACAATAATTTCTTTAAAAGTTAATATTTTGTGAGGTAACCGTTATTTTCAATGACCGCAGCACATCGTTGTGGCATTGAATCAATTAGCTTTACACTTAGCACTCAATTAGCTTGTTCTATTGAAATGTTGTTCCACTCTGTTTCAATTGCAGTGTGAGAGTCACTCAAATTTTTAGATTTATATTTGTGTACGTTCCCCTTTTAACAATGTTCTACAAGTTTCTCAATCGGATTGAGATCCGCTGATTGTGATGGCCATGGTAAAACAGTAATATTTTCTTCTATAAAGTACTGGAAGATGAAATTGTCTCCCATATTCACGTGCATAAGGTATCATGGTTTCCTTGATAATGTCCAAATATTGAAACCTTTCCATAATGCCATTAATTTTTCGAATTGGTCCTGGACCGTTTCGCGAGAACGATGCCCCCACCATTACACAATCACCACCGTGCTTGAGGTCAGAATATACTCTATTGAACTTCGACACTTAAGAGCAATTGAAAAGATAGTCTTAAACTTTTGTCCGAAACTATGTAAATGTCTAAATTGTTTCGAAAACCTAAGTGATTTATGGGTGATCTATTTACGTATGACGAGAAAGAAGACAAACTGTAACAAAGAAATGTTATTATTCGTATGTGGAGTATTATTGTAATACTCCATATCGTTTGTTTAAGTCACGGACTGGAAACAGAGTCGCCAGATCAAAGAAATTGACTCGAATCGAGGGGAAAAAGTTATCCTCTCTCTGCCAGTACCGGATTAGTTAGGTGACATTGTGACACATGCACAACAAAGACGAAACGCGTCACGCGGCCGGGCCCGGCCGCACAGTGGTCCAAATCGAGAAATTCAGAACCATAAGAGATATTGCCATATTTGGACTTCATAATGTAGTAATGTTACTTGACAGATAGGTTAAGAAAAAAAAAATAACAACAATTATATATTTTAACAAGATAAACAATAACAAAATATAAATTTTATTTAACTGCATATCTTTTAAAGCTATTTAATAATTAATTTTACAGCTTCCGCATCTAATTGTTTACATTTAAAATAATTCTTACATTTTATTCGTGCAGTGGATATATATGGATCCGATGTTAACAGAAGTCTATAAAATAAATCTTCATTCGTAATCGATCTGGAAAATTTTCTTGTATTGTTCAATCTAAATTTTCTAAAATCTTTGTGTCTGCTTTCTAAAGCTTCATCCGTTAATTGGCCAATCGGAAGTAAGGCATACTTTATGATTTCTGCCCCATGAATTAATATTTTGTGTACAGATGCTGGCATATAGTACTAGCCGTAATTTTTGATAAAATATTTAGCCGTATCTTTTGTATACTTCCTGAATTTTTTAATATTTATTTGCTGCGAAGACGAAATTACCTGTCACATAATATAATTTTTTTAATTAAGGTTGTATTAAAATCTATTCAATACAATACAATACAATGGAATTATATTATTTATAGAATTTTTATGATAATTGTCGTACACTGGCAAATTTCATTAATTTCTGTAATATAACGTGAAATTTTTTAATTAATTTAACGTTGAGTCCAGTTATTTTAGCAGAAACTTTTGCGTTGGTAAAAAATCGGCGTGCAGTATTGCCGTCATTTGACGAGCCCCATCCTTGTTTCACATAGTCAACATATAATCCGTTTTTCTTTAAACTTTTTTTGAACTTCATCTTTTTTTTCATTTTTCATTTTCTTCATATCTGGTGTACTTGCTATCCATTTCTTAAATTGTAAATTGTACGAAATGTGCAGTATACGCATAAAATGATATGCCGCGGATGGATTAAACTATAATAACTTCAACAGGGGGACAGCGGGGGAAATGATTTTTACATGATCTTATAGGGGAAGATCTACTGAAAATATTCTATTTTGTTACAATGCTTGACCTCCTAAGAATAAAAAGATACACCTTGTCAACTGTAAAGTATTTTGAGATTTTTCTTTATTTCATTCAACATTACGTTTAAAAGACATTATATACAATAATTATTAATGGCGTGCACGATTTCTGATCTAAAAAGAATGCTCTTCAAAACAAAAATAAAAATCGAAACCAAATATCAACTGAGCTCCTCAGGACACCACGAAGAAACAGAACAGTTTCTCCGCGTAAAAGATTCCAATTTCAAAATGACCAACTTGAGTGTTTGTATAATTCAAATCTGAATTATATATTTGATTTATTTTCTTCATTTTCGAAATCTATGAACATTTAAGAAGAGATACATGTTGATCAGATATTAATATGAGAACGTTGACTTTTGGCGAAATGTCACTGAATTTCTCGATTTGGACCACTGTGGACTGTGGCGGATACGTAGGGAATAGCGTCGTAGAAGAGCAACATAGAGTGGGGATACAAGGATACTTCATCTGGTGACTCTGGTTGGGAATACTAATAGTGAAATGTGCAAAATGTATCCTTCCTCTTGCAAATCAAAATGATTTTAAGCAACACGGATTATGCAGTGTTTGAATACACGGTGTCCAGATAACCTTGATACCTACGACGATATACATATGTACATAGATATGAAGAATGTCACACGCAGGCGATTTGAACTTTTCTAGGAAGCAAGAGCAATTAGTTTACTGCGGATGTGAAAATTTTTTTTTTCAAAAATAGCAATTGATCGGAATTGTAGAAAAAATACTAAAAGTTGCATTTTACAACTTTTTTATGTCGGCCTATATTGAAAATTTTAAAAATAAGTTTTGTAGATCTGTGTCGGTCAGCGTTGCAATGAGCTACAAACGTTTAAAGATGGTAAACATTGCAGATTTTCACAATTTTCGGCCTATATCTAAGAATTCTTACATTTTTCAATGAAACTGCTACAATAAAGAGGCAGTAGGAGAAAATAAATGATTGAAAATAAAGTATTGTTTCTTTATATTCCTGTTGATCAATTTTTACACAGTTTATACCTTCTTACTGCTTCAATTAGTGCTTCAAATAATAGATATTGGAGCTGTTTGAGGCTACTTTTATACCAAAGTGGAAAAAGATGGTAATCATCCATTAAAAAGATTTAAAAAAGAGTATACTGTATTTTAATTATTACGTAATGAGTAATGTCTTAGTAAAAAAAAGTATACTCTAATATTTTACACTATTATAATAAAATAATATTCATAAAGGCAGGAGTTGCCTTTATGTAATTTTTTCATCTGTTCATAAAAATTTGATCAGTCACTGTAGCATCAGCTGCTGTCGTCAACCCGAACGTTTATCGCGTTAATTCATTAGATGTTAAATTGTTAACCCATTTACTTCAAATTTGATATACAGTCGTTCGCTTGGATTTTTTTGAGAAGTTAAAACAATATGCTACATGACGTGAAAAAGAAATTTTGAAAAAATTCCAATTGATTGGAATTGCAGGGAAAATGCTAAAAGTTATCCTTTACAACATTTTTTTATGTGGGCCTATATTGAAATTTTAAAAAATCCGTGAAAAGCTGTAATTTTCACCATCCTCAAACGTTACACATTACGCATTTATGAAATTTCTTGGTTATGTAATACGTAATGTCTGGGCATAATTAATACTTGTTTTCTTATTTGTGAATGGTTTTACAAAATTGGAAAGATATGATTACATCAATTATTATATACAATACAGATTACATGATCAAAGTTTTGGGATAAACATTCATCAGTTAAAGTTGTCTATGAATTCTGAAAAATTTTATATACATTTTATAGTCATTTTATTATTTATGGGAATACAAGCGACTTTTATGTAGGATATAGTTTCTGCTTATAGTAGTTTACAAGTAGGGTTTGCAATACCGGACCAAAAATACAATACCGATATTCGGTATTTTTTTAAACGTTATACCGGAATACCGATATTAATACCGATATTAGGAATTTTCAAAAAGGTATAAAATCACAGTTGTTTCTTTGCCGTATTTATTATTTGTATACAAAAAATATAAACAACTTTGTTATGTAAAGTAAAGGAAAAATGTTATTATTAGAAGGGCAGTAAAATAATAATTTTCAACATTAAAAACCAAAAGTATAATATAAAAAATAAACCATTACAGTATTATAATGCAATAAAGGAACAAAACATATAGTATTATTAGTATAAGAAGATACTGATAACTAAGAGTAAAGAGATAGTGTAGATACTAAGAGTAAATATCACATAAAAATCTTGTTGTGTGGTCTATTATATAATATCTATTATAAGAAAAAAACATTAACTAATGTATTAACTGCATATTTTCGAAATGTGATTGTAACAAACAAAATACATCTATTGAACTATATACTGTAAATACGTATTTCAAATAAGAGTAGATGCCCAAAAAAATATTTATTATTTATAGCCAATACCGAAAATACCGGTATTTTCCCTTAGCAAATACCGGTTTCACGAAATTGCAAAATAGCACGAAATACCGGTATTCGGTATACCGGTGTACCGGTATTGCAATCCCTATTTACAAGGTATGTACTTTTATTATAAGTTTCTCATTCCAGCTTTGGAAGCTTTTGTCACTTTCTGAAGATTTATGCTAAACCTGCTCTTTAGTTTTACAATGATTAAAATTATAAAGATGCTTTCGTGGGAATTGATCCAATTTTCTTTGTTCAAGCATAGATTATAATAAATATCGCAGAAAATGTAAGTAAATTGGTCAACGCGTAATTTTTCTAAATCGATACGCACGGTAGTCGGTAGATTTAGTATTAATGTTGTATCTGTTGGATTCTTGCATGAATCTTTAGTTTATATTTTCACTTAATTTATAACGCTTTCTCCTTAGCCTTCTTTACTTGTAAATCCGGGAAGATCCTGTTTTGCAATTACGTGCGTCCGCTGACGTTTCGGCAATTATGAGGGTCAGTGTCATAAAAGCCCTTTTGCCACTACCGTTTTTTCCCAAGTAACGGCGGGTTTTCCCCAAAAAAAACCCATGCAGGTAAATTTTCTCCGTTACAGATCTTTGCCGGTTGCTAAGTTGACAGCACCAAGTCACATTTGTACTAGAAGTTTTTCTATTTTGTATCATTTAATAAATATTCTTTCTAGTTTGTGGAAGCAAACTCTGTTCATAGTTCAACAGTATCTATGTACAATACAACTACAACAAAGTACTTGTCGATGTATTACGTATATGTAAAATTTAATTGGATCCAGTGCGTACATATTGAGTAATATTCTTTGCGAGTAGCTGAAATAAACACTGGTTATTACCTGTGGGGATGAATAATTTTGCCGCATTCGAAGTTTGTAACCGAATCAATTCGCCGGAATAGGATCTGCCGTTCGCTTGAAATCGCTTTTACGAAAGGTGCGGCCTTTTATTTCATGTCACAGTATTAGAACCCGATTGCCTCCGGAACCGAAAATTGTGTTGACCCTACCCAAAGGATGTCTTTGCTCGTCACCAGACTTCATCCTCGACTACTCTAGAAACTTTCCTTCGCATCAATCTCTTCATTCGATAATCGTTCGGTGTCTCTGATCAAATTCCTACGTTCCTTGCCAATGAATATTATTATTATTTATATATTGCGTCATACCAAATAAGGTTTCTGCAGCATACAGTGAGTCACAAAATTATTCGCTCACTCGCTAATGCGGCAAAGATGTACGAAATAATCAGGCAACGCAGGGTATTTTTCAATTTTTTATTTGGATATACATAGCTCAAAGTTTAATTCAACAGAATCATAAAAAAAAATTGCGAAATTTTCATTTATTATTAGAGAAATATGAGTTTTAAGAAATCTTGACCGTTTTTCACGCCACAAAATTATTCGCTCACGCCACGAAATCCACTGAAACAAATGCAATTTACAAACTCTGAGAGGCATTTGTTTCTGAGAGCTGCTAAAGAGAGTCAGTATAACGTAAACAATCGCTCAGTAAGGATCTATTTTCATCTATTTCTTTGATTTTCAAGAATTCGTTACAATGGGTAGAAAAAGTAAAGAAACTAGTCTAGAGATTAGGGAAGTTATAAATTTTTCATTGGAAAAGTGGAGAATCCATCAGAGAAATTGGAAATATCGTTTGTAGAAGTTATTCAACAGTACGTTATATTATATAAAACAAAGAAGAAGAACGAATAATAAACAAAGCTGGCCGTGGTAGGAAAAAGATATTGAATTCCTCAGAAGAGCGTTTTGTTGTGAGAGAAGTTAAAGAAAATCCGAAAATAAGTGCTCCCAAAATCAATACAAGTTTGAAAAATTTTAGTGAAAAAGAAGTTTCTGATGTGAAACAGTACGAAGAGTGTTGCGAAAGAACGGGTACAACGACCGCGTAGCAAGAAGAAAGCCTTACGTAAGCGAAATTAATAGGAAGAAAAGGGATCCCAAGAACCTGTGTAGCACAGTCAAGCATGGAGATGATCATGTGATGGTTTGGGGTTGTATTAGTTATCACGGTGTTGGGAAATTGCAGATGATTGACATGGATATCCTAAAAAAAAAATTTGAAGCCAAGTGCGGAAGTAATGGGGATTTTAGAAGTGTTTCACTTCTACCAGGACAATGACCCCAAACATAAATCGAGATTGGTACAGGAATGGTTACTGTATAACTGTCCCAAAATAATGCAAACTCCGCCTCAATCTCCCGACTTGAATCCTATCGAGATGGAACATGCTGGACACAAAAATTCGTAAACATTCAATTACCAATAAAAAAGAGTTACAAAGCAGATTACAGGAGAAATGGCCAAAAATAGACAAAAGATATTTGGAAACATTAGTAGAATCAATGCCCAAACGTCTTGCAGAAGTCATAAGACAAAAAGGATATCCCATCAAATACTAATATTGTTATAATAATAGTTAATCTAAAATGAGCGAATAATTTTGTGGCGTGAAAAACCGTCAAGATTTCTTAAAACTCATATTTCTCTAATAATAAATGAAAATTCCGCAATTTTTTTTTACGATTCTGTTGAATTAAACTTTGAACTATGTATATCCAAATAAAAAATTGAAAAATACCCTGCGTTGTCTGATTATTTCGTATATCTTCGCCGCATTAGCGAGTGAGCGAATAATTTTGTGACTCACTGTATACTATAATGAACAGATTGGACAGTAAACATTACGGTGCAGCGTTCGCTTCAAACAATTCTAATTTCGTCAATTTTCAAATAACCACCTTCTTGAAAACAGGTCCGTAAAATGAATATAGCTCCTGCTATGAAAACATTGCATTTGTTTAAAACAAAATATATGACGAAAAAAAGATATTCTCATGTTTTCGCTGTAAGCTCCTAAAAATTCATTTTCATAGGTTTGTCAGTTCTAGTCTTATATTGTAATTTAATATGTGAGAAAAGGGTGAACACGTTTTTTACACGTCTGTCAAGCCAACAATTTTTAAGATATTGAAAAAATATTTGAGATTCATTCGTTGGTCATTAAAGACTACAACTTATTCAAATTTGAACAAAATTCGAAACAGTACTTCAAAAAGTTCCCGATTTCGCATGGAATCACTCGAAGATTATATCGATATTAGATTTGCTATTATTATAGAAGTTAAAGTGTGTAAGTGTGTCTGGGCTGTGTAGAAAAATATCTTCGTTTAGTAAACTATTGAATAGTCTCTCGCCATTAGTATCGTCATTTGTACAATTCCATGCTTTGCTACGAGCATTAAAATCACCTACGAGTAAGCGCGGACGAAGTTCCGAGGCTGTGTTCATAATTCTACCCCAGTTTCCTTGACTTTACGAGGGACCTTATAGCCTGGAAACTGTGAATAAGTTTATTCGAAGGAATATGTTTGCTATTTTAACTGTACAGGTTTCAATTCGGTTGTTAAAAGATCCAATATATCTGGCAGAATGTAATATTTGATAGTTTTCCTATAATGTAAATAACTACGCTCTACCTCCCATTCTACCAATTCCCCCTTGCGAATAGTGTTGAAATCTTCAAAATTCACTTTAATTTCCGGCTTTAGCCAACTTTCAACGCAGATGAAAATGTCGAAGTCATGCAGAAAATATTGTAGTTGTTCTTTTTGCTGCAAGATGCTCCTAGCGTTCCAAAATAAAATACGTAGTAACGATGTATTGGTAGCTCCAGGGTTGTCATGTTGCGTGTTTAGTGTAAGAGATCGGTAAACTATTAGAGTATTTAATGTAAGTGTTAATAAGTTGAGTCAAATATAGCATCCTGGTCAGTGTTACGTGTTTCCAAATATTTTATAATTCTAGCCAATCCGTTCTTCATGCTACGGTGATAAACTTTACGCAGTATGTTGCTCAATGCCTTAACGAGGTAGACTCCTCTTTCCAGGATTGCAAGGGTGCGGGATTCACCTTTCATTTCTCGATAATACAAAAATGGGATTTTTCAGTAGTCGAAAACGCTAGATAAAAGATCGATCTAGGGCGCTATCTCCCTCAGAAGTCCTATTTTTTCGTTTACGAGGCATAATTTGTATTATTCGGAAGCATACAAGCCACACACAGCCATTTTCATAGCTACATGCTGCCGAATAATGCATATTAGGCCTCGTAAACGAAAAAATGGGACTTTTGAGTGAGATAGCGCCCTAGATCGATCTTTTATCTAGCGTTCTTGACTACTGAAAAACCCCGTGTTTGTATTATCGAGAAATGAGAACGCGAATCCCGCACCCTTGCAATCCAGGGAACGAGTCTACCGTCTTAAACGGTTAAACAAAAAAGTACATTTTTTGCAATATCGGTGTAATTGGATTTACCAATAGTATCCTTTAGGAAATTATTCAATTTGCTATAGTTCAGAACATACGTATTTGGGTGTTTAGTATGTACTTCATTAGGTGAGGTAGTCATCATTTCGATATCGGTATCTTGGTCGCTGCTGACCGAGTACTTTCGTAATTTCTTTGTTATTTCCTTTATTTTCGTTTGTTTATATTTGGTTCGTGCTTGGGGTTTGTTTTGGAGTCAGAGTCCGACGAGGCATTACAATTGCTTGTCGTTTCTGTAGCAGCAGAGGAAGACGCGGGGGTAGAAAGGTCAAAAATCGACATTTTTTAAATTGTATCGTATTCTAGTCATCGCGAGGATCAACTCTGCGAAAGGAACCATAGGTCGCAAATGATCCGTTTTCCCGGAAAATGATGCCAAAGTTCGAATAAAATTCTTTGAGTTATTGTGTTTATAATATGATTTTATCTCATAGTCAGCTAAAGGTAAATAGACGTACATATGTTACTGGCAATTTCCAACTAATATTGATTCAATCCGTTGCGTTGGGAACATCCACAATCGGTGGCTTGATGTTATGCTACGAAATGTTTCCATTTGGAGGACCCATACGATTAACATTCTTTTTCACGGCATATTGTCGCACGCTGCAGCGAACAATTAGACTCTTATAAGATCATCGACGAGAATGCTATGCTATAAATACCGGAATATCAACGAAATGCTTCGTGCTGTTGATGAAGGAGAACGAAATTATTCGTTAGCACGGGTGATATAATGTATGGAAACTCGGTGAGAAATAACTGAAGACTACTGACAAGGGACATTAGACAAGTGCAGCACGCCGCGCCGCACAGTGCGGCCGACCGTCAATCTAACTGTTCAAAAGTCCGAAAACGAAAATTGGACTTTGCCCCCCAACGGTGGCGTGTGTGGCGTTTAATTATATGTTTGAAAGCTCGAAACATAACAAATATTTGGCTAAAGGAACCTTGAACTGGTTTTAAGTAAACAATGAAGCACCTGCTAATCCTCCCGGTCAGTATCAGATTATTATTAGTGAACTCTTTACTGTTAGTAGTGTTCTTTTAAACGTTGAGTAATATAACCTTTTTCACCAGCTATGGAGTACATAAAGGAACGTAAGTATTGAGTAATTTCTTATAATTTTACAGTCCTTTTCAAACTTTAGAAATGTGTAATTTGCTAGGAACCTATCATAACCTCAAAAGCATGGTTGCTCATCCTTTGTGGATTATTTCCTTATTAGATTTTACCAGTTTCATATCCATATACGTCCATCTTTGACAATGAGGAATTTTTCAATTTCTATGTCAAAGAACATGTGATGACTGTAATGTCTGGTTTTTTCTCTTTTTATAATTATATTTTCTTTTATAATAATAAAGTTATTAAGTTTTTGTTGTTAAATGAAGTTATTGGAGGCGGGGAGGAGGTGGCTGGTGGGGGTGAAAAATCGTACTTGTCCTGTCGCTGGTTTTCTGAATTTTGAACAGCTAGATCGGCGATCTAGTATACAGGATGAAAAATATTTCACACGTATTTTCCTTTAGCTGTTGACATTCACGTTAAGGGGGTAAAACATCTCGGGCGCTAGAGAGTCTAGGATAACGTTTCTTTTTTTTTTAATTTGTGTGTTTTCGATCAAGGAGTTTAGTCATATAAAAAGATTTTAGAAAAAATTATTTTATTTATATTGTTTAAACAATATTTTAAAAATTCATCTTTCTTTGCAATGTTTCTTGTTAATTATTTATCCATATGTATGGAACTTTGTGCACGTAATCTATAGACCAAAATAGGGGTTACGTGATTTGAAATTTTTTTTTGTTTTGTCATTTAACAATAATTATTAAATATATAACATTTTCGGATCACAGGACATAAGTACAATATATTATTTTAGAACTGTTTATGTAGCGTGTTTCTACGATTATCGACCGCAGTTTATGATTTTACTGTAACGACTACAACTTTATTAGAGGGATGAAAGAAAGTTTTCGAAGCACGCGAGTCGTTTTCTTTTGTTCTGCATATTAATGTACTATTGCAGATACAGGGTGAGTCACCTAACGTTATCACCTCAAATATCTTTGTTGTTTTCAAAGATACACTAAATGTCTTGAGGACAAAGTTGAATAGTAAAATGGGGCTCATACGATACCCAAAAAATTTTTGTTTTTATGTAATTTTTTTTAAAGGTGTCAAGGTCACCTACAATTTTTTAAATGGAATCACCCTTTTTTAAACATCTACAATAATAGTCCTTTTCATTACGAATTCAGTGACTATAATTACTCAAGATCATTTAAAGTGACGGACAGAAAAAACGTATAAAACTAAAATATGGAAGCAGAATACGTTTATCACCAGTGAGACTTGTAGTAAACATGCTAAGGTCCTTCAATGCTATGGAATGTTTTCAAACCAGCGATTCATACCGGTATAATACCGGTATGATACCGGTATACAAAATAACGGTATTATACCGGTATTACCCCAATAATCTTTATAGAAACCGAAATACCGGTATGACGTCATACCGGTAAATGGAAATACCGGTAT
>CM052245.1:19578621-19613633 GCA_028455795.1 Lasioglossum marginatum
CGAATATTTTTGTGAGCCACAAATGGTACATTATTTCTTTTAATAATTTTTACTATGAAATGTATGTATATTTTTCAAATAAATTATTTATGTTTATCAACATTAATAGATGTATTATTGCTAGAAACAATTCCCAGGACGATTGTTTTATCAACAAACGAATTATCAAGTCGTAAAGTTAGTTATAGCTAGTGTCCGAATATTTTCGTGACCGACTGTATATTATTTTCGAACGAAAACAGTAATACCCCCGATACACAAAATGCTAGGCTTATACAGACACCTCCAAGAAAGATTCAACCAAGGACGATTCACTATCAACGTTTGGACGGGGATTATTGGAAACCGCATCATCGCATCGGTCCGATTTTCATTCCCATCCGCCTAACAGGTACAGGGTATCTACTTTTGCGATCTCGTATTCTAAGTGAATTACGCAGAATTATACCAAGGCACAGACGTTACTCTATTCTCTTTATGCACGATGCTCCACCTCGTCATACTCGACCAGTTCGTCAATTTTTCGATGAAATATTTGGACCACGATGGATAGCATGTAGACCTGCACCACATCCGTGGACTCCTCGATCACGGGATTTCACACCACTCGATTTCTTCCTTTGGGGAGCAGTAAAAGACATTGTTTACCGCTCAGCATCAGCTTGCAGTTTATTACTTGGAAGCCATATTACTTGGAAGTTGCCAGTGTAACATATGTACATACGTCTATTTACCTTTACTTGACTATGAGATAAAAGCATACATATTATAAACACAATAACTCAAAGAATTATTCGAACTTTGACAATATTCTCCATTCTCCGGGAAAACGAATCATTTGCGACTTATGGTTCCTTTTGCAAAGTCGATTCCCGCGATGAGTAGAATACGGTGAAATTAAAAAAATTCCGATTTTTGACCTTGAATTTTCAAGCTCAAAGTTAATTCTGCGGCAAGTTATTTACGTGAATGTCTAGCAAACCGAGGGTGTACAATTGTACAACCAGGTTACGATGACCATGGCTAGACTGCGGATCTTTATACAAAATAAAACATGTCTGCATCGGTTTCAAGACACAGGAGCCAGATAAAAAATGTTTTCTTCATTTAATTATCTTATTGAACTGAAACTAATACATACACCGATGTCCTTAAATCTTTTTAATCTGACCACTGCCTTAAATTGTCCGACCCATTTTTATTATAAATGCATAAAATCCGCGGTCTAGTCATGTAATATCATTTTGTAACACCCTGTACCTGTTGTCAATCTACCCTATACTGTAAGTTGTAAGTCTTCCAACCCTTTAAATACCTTAATTGTTATCACATTAAGTTAACTTTAATCATTTGATCAGATAATCAAATATATGTCAAATGTATGTCTTACCAATTATAATAATAATGATATTTCGTCCACATAATTTATTAAAAATCCAATACTGCAGGATTGGCCTACCAGTCCCGGTCTCCTTGAGTTGCACTTTTAGAAAAAGCACATTACATAAAAGTATTACCTAAACTTCATAATTTGTCCACATTTGTATTAAGTTTTTTTCATTGGTAGAAAATTTTAATTGAACCGTCAAATTATGTTTTATGCATTTGGTGAGAAACAAGATATATTCCCTTCAAGCATAGCAAAGTATTTAGCTACAATAACACGATTAAATTACAGTCAATTAGTGGCCCATTTGAACGACTTGTTGACAAACACTCTGAAGCGTTACTCTTTTACATCTCTATGTTTCCAGAAACATTTTAGTTATTAGAGGTTAAGATTGTTGTTTTACTGTACAAAACATACAACATATTTAAAAGTAATTCCAACATACAATGCTTAATAGAGCTTGGCCAAATAAAAAATTTGCTTGACGGAACAGAACTAGCATTGATCTTGACAATTTGCAATAACTTTTTTAATTACATTCTAAACATTATTGATTCCTCTGTTGTAGTTTGTAATCCTATTTTGGAAATTCTTCGATCTAAACGCGAATTTTTGTACATTTTTTTTAAGCTTTCTAAGATTGAGCTTCGTACAGACCTGAACATTTCGCCGAACATTACGCCGAGCGGCGAACGGAACGCAAAGTCGACATTAATTTCGGCGAACAGTACGGAGAATCGACGCAGATAGCACAGGACGTCTTAAAGACGTTCATTTTACGTCCATTTTAGATCTGAAGGTCTTACGATCTAAATTGGACATCTTTAAGACGTCTTAAAGACGTTCCCAACTGGACGTCGTTTGAACGTCTGTTTTGAGACTAAATGACTTGTATTTTTGGAGATGTTATGATAGGGACTAGTTTACTGTACAATGAATACTAAAATACAGTTTTTTATTTTTGCTATTACATACTTGGAATGACAAAAAGAAAAATAAAACAAAAACACACATTGTCAAGAAATACAAAAAAATTTATGAACAAAGAAATCGGCGATTTAAATGATTTAAATTACAATTTTTAATGAATGGATGAAAAAACTGGTAACTGATGGATCAATTGCGCGCACGAACGCACGCGGCACGACATTTTAATATTCATCAACATGATTCTTTTCGCAAAGTGTTAATATAACATATAATATTATACTTTATACATAACGAATAAAATTTGATATTTGGAATACTCGTCCACATGGTTCTTTCATCAAATGTTAATATATAATAAATATTATAATTTATACAGAATACATACAATTTGATATTGGGAAATATTTTTTTACCATACATTACGATATTATTATTTTACATGTTTGGCGGTACTCGCATTTCTAACAATTAATTATTTTTAAAAGTGAATTTGATTTTGTTTTAGCAAAAATATTGGTTTATTTGATCGACGCTTAGAAACACTGTTACGTGATTAGTTTACGTACTCTTAAGATTTTAAGCTAAGCATTATACATAATACAAAATGGCACGTATACTTGCGACCAGAGATGGACAATATTTGGAGGAATAAATATTTCAAACACTATTTAATATTTTAGATTTTATTTGGCTTAAAAAATAGACTTAACATCCTAACACACAAAATAGTGTAAGTAAGTAAAGTATAAATTAATTTATTTAAATTTATTTAAAATGAAACCTCAATTTCCATTTTCACAATCTGAAACACGAAGTAAAATACTTTATTTAATTAATCCGGCACAAAATAAAATATCTTAATCTTACTTAAGGGGACATCACACATTCTCGGTGGAAAATTTTTAATAATTTTTATGGAACTGTGGTACAAGTGGCCGGCGAAGGGTTATTACCCTAGGAATATGGTCTCAATTTGTTAGTTAAGGTACGCGGACGAACCCAATGTGAAATTGGGGAGCCGCTAGGATTATAGACAGCGAGGACAAACCTAATGCGAAATCAGGGAGCCTCTAGGAATGGAGTCAAATGCAGACGAACCTGATGCGAAATCAGGGAGCTGATAGGAGGGTGAAACTTCGTGAACGAACCCAATGCGAAATTGGGGAGTCACTAGGAGCGACGCGCAGACGAACCCGGTGCGAAACCGGGAAGCTGCTAGGAGGTTGTAGAAGGTTGCGAACGAACCCAATGCGAAATTGGGGAGCCGCTAGGAGGTTGGATAAGAGTACAGACGAACCTGATGCGAAATCGGGGAGTCGCTAGGATGGTTAGTGGGCCTCGTAACTAGTATAATCTAATTGATACAATCCGAGCGGTTAGATCGTATCGTGTTGGGACGTTCAATTACTCGATTAGGATTGTGGAACGATAATTGTGGGTTTAGTAATTTGTACGAAATTATCAATAAACACAAATATATTCTAATAATAAAGAATGTGTTACATTTGTGTAAATGTCGCGATTGAATGAGATAGAATTGAAAGGGAAGTACAGTGTTTTATCGATATAAGACCCCAGCACGGGTCTGCCGAGGGACATTTATGCGCCAGGGATAGTATTCTTTGACTTTTGCCGAACGTAGATAAGGACAGCCGAGCTCGAGAAGCTCGGTCGCCGAGAAATGTAAACATAACTAATCTGAATTTCTAACTTCTTTATTTTTCATTATTTTTTTATGGGACTTCGAAAAACGTATTCGTGGCATTTTTCTAATGCAAAATCATACCAAATATGATATAATTCCGATGATATTTACTTTAATCGCCTATTACAAGTAAATATCATCGGAATTATATCATATTTGGTATGATTTTGCATTAGAAAAATGCCACGAATATGTTTTTCGAAGTTCCATAAAAAAATAATGAAAAATAAAGAGGTTAGAAATTCGGATTAGTGTGATCTCACCGATATACTCGAGCCGCATGATATCATACTTCTCGGCGACCGAGGCCTCTCGAGTTTCACGGCCCCTCAAGGGGGTATACCCTGCAGTAGTGGGGATAGATATGGGACATTTACAGGTCAGACTTTTGGGACATTTATGGATAAAATACTGTATATCACTCTCACATGCTTTAATAAACTGAATATTAATATAAAAGAACATAATTTTGAAATTGGAAGTAGAAAAAAATGAAAAACTAATCCTATATGAGCAATCTTAATCTTATTTTTACCCAACCACTGGGTAAGATGGCGAACGTATTGGGGTAAGATGGTTAATACATTTAATGGGTGATACAGTTTTGGCATTTGAACGAACCAATGTTCTTATACCCCCCCCCCCCCCATAGTCTTGCCCCATGAAGGTTATGTTTATAATTTTTATTAAAATAGAATTTAGACATCAAATTAATGTTAAACTAATGTGTGATATTAAAATCTACACCTTTACGAATATCTGGATTGCTTCTTATGTAAAACTTACCTTTCATTAAGCTTTTATTCCTTAAATCAATTTTTATGTTCTTACAATTAGAAGCCACGTGGTTGAAATGATTAATCCAAATTAGCTTTCTTTTGCTTAATCCAATCTCTACTTTAACGACAAATATTAATTCGCCCATTTATAAGTATAGATGGCACAATAACTAAAATGATTATACATATTTATACATATATTACGAATAGAAAGGCAAAACATAATGTTCGCTATCCTACCCCAATTTCCCCTACTCATTTACATTTGTTTGTTTATATGATGCGGAATATTGGGTGAAAAAAAGCTTGGGCGGAAAAAGAAAATTTCCGTAGTGCTACACGACTTGTATGGTCATCGATGGGACTATACGCGTATAGATTTTTTAAAAACTCATGATCTTGTATACCCCGCAGTAGTGGGGATAGATATGGATAGACATTTACAGGCCAGACTTTCGGGACATTTATGGATAAAATACTGTATTATTACCTTAACTAGGATGCTCGGTTTTGACGCACTGGCAATGGGGGGGTCTCGGAACGACTTTAGAAATGCCTAATAGATTTTATACCGGACTCGCGGAATCTATACGGTTAATATTGACGCGAAGGGGAACTGTAGCCCGATCTCACTGGAAGTTGACTCTACGAGATACAGCACGACGCGACACGATTCGTGACTACAGAAATACTAACCCCCGAGAGTAAAAATGTAAGGGTTTATACATATACCCCTAGAATGAATAGGGTAGTCTGTTCATAATCTGAGGTCGCAATGGGCCAGACTCTCGTTTTTTGTCATTTCCACTTAAATCGGGCCAAACCTTGGCCTTCGTTAAAAGGGTCAACTATGATACGAATGGTTATCTAGGACGCTTCCTGCCAGAAACGATCTTGAAGAGATTTCCGTGAGAAAGTCGAACGGAATCTGTTCTCCAACCTTCACAGAACTGATAAAGTAATGAAAAAACATTTTTTGAGTCCGTAATTGTTTGGACATATATCTTAAGTCTTCGAATACAAGAAAAAATTTTTATATAATTTTGTAAATGATTTTTTATAGGGGTTTCTTTGCAGCCTCATGGAATTCATTGATCTGCTGACGTGCACGACTGCGGCTCACTGGAACGTCTGAAAAAAAGAATTATCCTTTTAATTATCCTATAATTATTTTGTTCGAGCAAAAATTCACAAAATGGTGGACCTCCAAAGTTGATGGTCTCAAAAATAACATTTTCTTCGTAAAAAGAGAACGTTAAAAATTGAGGAAAACATTAACCAATCTTATTTATTCTAGTCTATACTGGGGCTATAGTCATACTTTTTCTAAGGATTCTAAGGAATTCGGCTTTTTTTCAGACGTTCCAGTGAGCCGCAATCGTGCACGCCAGCAGATCAATGACATCCATGAAGCTGCAAAAAAACCCCTATAAAAAATCATTTACAAAATTATGTAAAATTTTCTTCTTGTAAGTATTTGAAGATTCAAGATATATTTAAAAAAAAATTATGGACTCAAAAAATGTTTTTTCATTACTTTATCAGTCCCCTAAACATTATTAAAATTTTCGACCGAGAAAGTGTAATGTCCTCTTAAAGTATTGGATCATCCTATAAGTAATGCGGTTATTTGACCTAGAATTTAAGAGTTCTTGTTGTCAAGTTATTAAAAGACATTAAAAAACAAGTTTTAGATAATGATGGCAAAAATTGTTTATGATAAAGTTGAATTTCGACTGGTTTGCGTATAACCATTCCTACTACGGTTTCTTGATAAATATTGTAAACATACAATGTAGCTTGCCATTAGGAAACAATTTATTCTCATAAAATATTTCAAGACGAAATCTAAATACTTTCAATAAAATGCTTTCAAAATAAAGTACTATTTAATAATAGTTTATGTAATATAATGATATCTTATTTTCAAAGTTGTAGTATTGCTAGTTAAAGTACTACTTTAGCAAGCTCTGCTTATTAAAAATAAAAACTATGTGCATCAATTGCAATATAAATTTATATTTTCCACTAATAACTTTAATGTAGTGAAACTAACATACATATTAATACTCTTTAAGTCTTAATCGTTCCACTGTTTTAAATTGCACCTACTCATTTTTGTCATTATTGCATAAAATGCGGAATGTATGTATGACAATGAGAATATCGTTTGGACATCCGAAATTCAGGTTATAGCTAACCGTGTTCAGTATTTTCTGCGACGGTATACAGTTTCTTCATTCGTTTCCTCTACATATGGTACATACATGTATAAGACGTAGAATAGGGGGAAAAAATTTGTCGTCACGTGACAAAAATTACGGATGAGTAGCGTGTAATTAGTCGGGTACACTGAGGTGGTTTGAAAGAGAGACAGATGGAGAGAAAAAGAGGAGCAGGAATGAAGCAGAAAGGAGGAGAATTGTGGTTGAATTCAACCATTCCAGAAATCCGCATTCACGTAAAGGAGGATCAGCCATGGAAAAGCATCTTACACCGAGTCTACGATATCTAATTCCCAGGAGTTCCCTGAGTTATATATCTATATATACATATATATACATATATATATACATACAGACACACGTACATGTACATGTATACACGTGAACACGTAGGTATACGAGTGTCTCTATGTATCCATATCAGTTCGTTGAGCCAATGCGAGAGAGTCTATACAAAGGGAGAAATAAATATCGTGGTAATCTCGGATCTTGTATGTAGGACACACAGAGATCTTCGACATCTCTGCCAGCTTTTTACGCAATAGGAAAAGTTCCTAGGTTTTCGTCCAAATTCGTATGCGAATATTTTCCGAGATAAACATTTCGTTCCTCCAAAAATATTCTGTTTTCTATTGATGCTATAAATTGTTAAATTGGCACGTCCAAGACTGGAAAACTAATGCTCGATACATTTAAGTACATTTCTATAAAAAAGGAGACATTAACAGTCTTCACATTTTTCGGATATAGTGCGGTATGGTATGACCCACACAATTATGAGCCGAGACTTGATGGAACGGGATGGAGGGGGGGGGGGGCGATAATCCTGAATATAAAATTTCAATAGAGGGAGTTCGATTTCGCCTACTATACAGGCGTGTAGATAACATGATTAACATATTCGTGACACCAACATATTCGTGGCATTTTTCTAATGAAAATTATACCAAATATGATATAATTTCGATGATATTTATTTGTGTAATGAACGATGAAAGTTTCGAACGCAAGGAAGAACAGCGTATAGGAAATTCTTTGAACTGCGCGGGTGCGCCGCGACTTTCCGCGTCTCTTTCTTTCCCATACGCTGTTCTTCTTTGCGTCGAAAGCTTTCATCGTTCCTTACAGATTTCTGGGTACAGTCGGCTTGCTCAATCTTTATTTTCGTGAAAACAATATACATATTTAGTTTGCCATGTACTGCGCCGGGAATATTCACATAATTGAAAATTGTTGAGGAGAATTTTCTTAAGCTGTATATAACAATGATAGATACTATGAAAACGTTACACTGCGATAGAATGGTATAATAATGTAAGTGAAAAATATTGTAGGAATAGTAGAAAACAAAAGGTGTACCACGGCTGTCTCTAGTACAGGCCGGAACATGTGATGTGGCAACACCGCATACACACAGAACATCAGTCCGATCTGGTCCCATCAGGCTACTGCATATGCGCAGTAGCATAGCAATTGGCTACCTTAATGTAAATTATATAGATTATCTAAATGTTTATTTAGTTCTGTTGAATAAACGTTTCTCAGATTTTTTCACAAGGTATTTAAGTAAAACTATCGAAAGTGGATCTTTGGGAAAATATTTAATATTGTTGAAGAATATATTGTTCAACCGATCCCTGCGATCATTTGGCGCCGCGAACATCCCCTTGGCGTCTCGACGGTGACGCGAGAATTAGATACAGTAAAGTCGCGTTATTTTGCAAACGGCTGTGTTCTGCACGGGGAAATATCGTATAGGCATTATTTTTTTATGACTGAGTCTACCGCACCGACCGCGCCGAAAGTACAAAGAAAGCCGAACATAAAAAAGGACAGCATGCAAACACGGATCGCGCTGTCCTTCCTTGCGCCTGAAACTTTCATCATCAATTAAACCACTAAATACAGTTGAAATTATATCGTGTTTAGTGTGATTTAATCAGAAAAATGCCACAAACAAGTTGGCGAAAGTCTCATAAAAAATAATGAAAAATAAAGAAGTTTTGTAATTGGATTAGTAGTGGTTTACACCGATATATCCGAGCCGAGATAAGATTACGCGGCATGTTTACACTGCTCGGAGACCGAGGCAGCTCGGGCTTCGCGGCCCCTGCGGTGCGGCGTTTCCCCTTAGTGGAGGGGGTAGGTACTTGACAAATTCTGAGTAGGCGGTCGCTGAGAAATAACGCGACTTTACTGTACCTCGAAGCGAGCTCCTGTGTACGAATGTGGTGGGGGCATCCATCCATAGAGACAAATAGGCCCTGCTGAATTTTAAACCGTTCCGTTCCGTTCTGTTTTAATCTCCTCTGCGAGTACACGCGAATTTTACATTGTCTTAGCGAATAATTAAAACCGAGCGGTGTCGTCTCCCCTGTGAGAAACCAGTGTTTTGCGATTAATATCTCCTCTGCGAGAACAATTCGGAATCGCGAGTTTCGTTGTGCGCGAGTAAACGCGCGATAAATTAAGTTACCTGCGACGAACGGTAATTGTAACGAACAAATAAAGCTGATTCGTTAAACCGCAGAAACCCGGTTGGAGACATTAGAGTAGAGCATTCCCTTAAGCCATTTTCCGCAGCTCGATCCTGGCGCTTATACTTTTGCAGAACTCCCAAAAAAAGCGTCGGTGAAACAAATATACTTCAAGAGTTACAATTAACGAGTTGATGAGTTACGAAACTAGCATTTCGTTCCTGCTTTAACCCTCCGTATATTGTGCCGGAGTCTATTTTCTCAATTTGTGGCAATTAAACTAACTGAATAGCTGTTTCATTGAGGATATCGGAAAGACTAATGTGTCTACACGATCGAGATATCATGAAAAGTACATTTTTAAAAATTATTAATTAGAGCTGTGAACGGTCCTAAGCATTGCTAATTATAACAAAAATCGTCCGTTGTCCGAGGGTTAAGGCAGTCTTTACTTGTAGGTACACACGCGACATTGCGATGTCGTGACTTATTTGCAGCGATTCGCATGGCTCGTGAACTTACGTTGCACACGCAGAAGTGTACAGTGTACATGCATCGTTGAGGAATTAAAGATGGCACGCACGCGCTATCTTTGCTACCGAGGTTGTAGCACTGCAAAGAATACCTGTACCAGGCGTATGTAGTATATGTATTTGTGTCGGACAAGCGGAAAGCGTAATTTCCTGCAAATCAGAACCATTCGAGTTCTCGAAGGAAACAGAAGATTCCTTTTGATCGGGGCACTGTCCACTCGCAACGTCACTTTTCCGAGAGACTTCCTGAATCCTCGTTTGATAGGGAAACGTTTCGGAAACTGCCGTTGTCAGAGCGCTAATACGAGCGGAGACCGAGCAGTCTTCTATGTTTTCAGCGCGTGGAATGAGGAAAAGGTCCGGGCTGTCCCGTCTGTTGGTCGTTTATGCATTTCCGCTCAGCTGGATATCGAGTACGCTCGTTTCGACTGCCCTCAAAGGAAACCACAGTACAGAGACGGTCAGTCTCGTCTAATGATGTGGTCGAACTTCTGTTGAGCCAAGCGAAAATCGACGTGTCTCTACATTTTGATTGTTGCCCGTCGCATCGTCGAGCATCACTTTCACGATCTACACTCTACTTACACTCTTTCGCAAGCGATGCGACGCAACGCGGTGCACAGTGGAGTAAACCGATGAATTTTGTGACAAAATCAAAGAACATTTAATAGATATCAGATAGAGCGACGATTTTTTTTTAATTAAACCGGAAATATTGCAGTATATGGGAAAAATAGAGAGATCGTGGTACGAACGTTTTTGGACTTTGTTAAACCTGTGTTAAACTTGCAGAATTACAAGAAAATTGTGGTTTATCTAATACCATGTACGGATAGATCTTTTATTTGGCATGCTATACTTACATCATTTCCCGCAGATTTTGTCACGCTGATTTCAAATCTGGTCGCAAAATTTGTCTACCACCGCAGGACTTTGCGAAAAATCGATTTTTGTGAAGAAAACTAATAAAATCATCATTTTTTCATTGAAATGATTTGGTAACTCACTGGTTTCAAGGTACAATAAATCTTCTATAGTCGCAAAAAGATCATACACGTTGAAGGCAAAAAAATATCCCCTCCACTGTAGTAACCTGATCTCGGCTCGGGTATATCGGTGTGAACCACTACTAATCCAATTACAAAACTTCTTTAAGTTTCATTACTTTTTTATGGGACATTGACCAACTCATTTGTGGCACTTTTCTGATTAAAATGACACTAAACACGACATAATCTCAACTGTATTTAGTGGTTTAGTCGACGATGAAAGTTTCGGGCGCAAGGAAGGACAGCGTACAGGAAAGAAAGAGACGCGGGGAGTCGGCCGCGCGTGGTTTCTCTTTACACGCGCTGTCCTTTTCTAAGTTCGGCTCGGTGTTTGAAGCTCAAAAAAAATAGTGTCTGTCAACGAACTGTGCAAACGAACCTCCCCGAGATTTTTGCGACTATAGAGCATGTATTGTATACAGTATACATATTGTGTTTTCATACATGTGTGTGGAACACAATGAAATAAAAATAATGAAGTGTTTGAAGCAGTTACTATTCTATAGATGATTTCGCAAATCAGCCTGCTTTTAGATTTTAGTTGGCAATTTCCAGTTATTCTTTTTTTCGTTTTTTGCATCAATGATTTTAATTTTCTTAAGTACATTTCCTTATTTCATAACTGCATCTTCAAGAGGATTTTCACGCACATTTTTAACCCGCGTTACGGTACATTTCGTTGATCGATATCATTTTCGTATATGTATAAGGAAAACAGATTTATCTAGCGATTCCGCTAACTCTTTACCGGAAAACACTGAGTACAAGTACCTAGTTGTGAGATGTTTTGCTCATACCGTACAAATACGAATGGATATTTTATTTTGGACTTACAATTCCTGCAGACCAATGGCGGGCTAAAAGCATTTTCAAAAATATTCGAACGTTTCAAATAACAAATAGATCGTAGATTTATAATTTAATTTCTTTTCCGAATGCAAAATGTATTTAGATATTTGATTGTTATGCCATTATACAAAATACTTCTATTAATTGCACAAATAGTTGACGAATACCATTTTGCATTTAATCATGTTATGGAATGTGAAATACTTCTGTAATTCTTATTTAAGAGAATACTTGCTCGTGCAGCAATATTTCACCCAAAATTCAAAACTCGATGATTTACTGTCTATTCGACTGTAGTGCTGTAAATACTCTTAAATAGAAAGTACAGAAGTATTTCACATTCTATAACATGATTAAATACAAAATCAACCAAGGCATTCGTCAACCGATTAATACGGGGTGTCCCAAAAATATTGCATTTTCATGAAAGGGAGAGTCCTAAGATCACTTGAAATGACTTTTTCCTTTGCGAAAATGTTCTCCGCGGCTTTGTTAAGGCCTTATTAACGAACAACGCGAATTAGAGCGCGGCTACAGTGGGCGGATTCCCACTAATTGTCAGCGACAGGTCTCGCTGAGCGAAGCGTTGGCATTGGCCGAGCCGGAATCCGTTCGCTGTAATCGTGCTCCGATTGGTCCGTGTTTTTTGTTAATAACTCCTTAACAGAGGCGCGGAGAATATTTTCGCAAAGGAAAAAGTCATTTCAAGTGATCTTAGGATTCTCCCTTTTCAAAAACATTCGACGCTGCCCACCACAGGGGCAGACGTGCCAGTTTTGACGGGTAAGTAGCGTACATATGTATAATACATACACGCGATAACGTAGAATATAATACAAAATAGTTGTTATTCATTTAGTGTAAAAATTAACAAGAAGAATTAGTTGGTCGTAGTAAGTTCGTCGATAGAAACGTTTAATTAAATATAATTTCTGTATAGCTCGATAAAGAAGGATAAACAAATGACAAAGATTTTTAGAACCTTTCAACTAGAAGATAATGTTCTGCGGTTATCTAACCGATCACTAGACTGCGGACCTTTATGCACAATAACAATTTTCCCCCCGAATCGCTACTAATTGCCGCGAACTAACAATTTATTTTCTTCCTTAACATGTTTACTAGGATGAAAATAAAAGAACAGCATTTTTCTGATAAACGCATGAAATCCGCAGTCTACCGATGCCAATAGCGTCAAGCAACAAAAAGTAGCAAACATCTGTAAGGGTGATATGTGCGCAAGCACGTCGCATAATCGTTACCTGATACGCTCCTTTCCGGCTCAAGGACTGTTCTGCGAGGTTATGTCTGTATCCATGAAGAATTATATGTGATCGATTTCGGAATCGGAGAGGGAAAGTATGGGCGGTGTGGAACTGCTGACAATTTTGTCATCGTCGTGCGACCAGTAGAAATCGCACAAGGAGTCGCGTTGAACGGTGCACATTGATGTTTTTTGCACCTGCTCAATTCAAAATGTTTACGTAAAAATCAATTACTTATAGTTTTTCCTGGGAAAAATCTTATCAATTTGAATTCCTTTGCGAGTCTTTATGTAAAATTAAGTGATACACGAATTCCGAGTAATGGGTTGGTCGAACCATCAGCAAATTTCAAATATAAGCATTATGTGTAATAATTTGTCTTGAACCATTTTCAAAGTTTGGGCAAGGTGGGCGAAGAATTGATTAAGTGCTTCTCGTATATGAAATGGTCTCACTCAAAATGTAGCAAAGATGTCCATGGTTATACATACATATGTATATAATTTTGTATATTAATTACTACTCAGATTTAGAAAGTGTTTAATTCTTTATTATCCATTTTGTATCGTTCTTCGATTAAAAGTAGATATTTATTTTATATTGGTTCTATTTATATCTAAAATGTTTTGTATATGTATGTATCAACGTGACCCAGAGCAGCGAAAATTTAACGAACAAGCTCCACAACAATATCGAAATGTTAGAAATCGATAAATGCAACATGCGGTTCTGCATTTATTAAATAAACATTTTATAATTTATGTTGTACGTGTTTCGCTCGAAGTTACACTGATATGTACAATACAACATGTAAAAAGGAAGGGGCAAAGAATATTTTACCATATCTTTTTTCACGTAATTCGTTCAAACAAAAATTGCACAAATGAAAAGCTGAAAAATGCATCAACTTGTGCGGGTTTCTCCTACTAGTATACGTAAGTATATGACTTAGTGTCGCCAGATTAGGGGAATTGACTCGAATTGAGGGAAGTACAGGAACCCTCTCTCTGCCAGTGCCGGATTAGTCACGTGACATTCTGTTTGCGATGGCAAAATCACTAACCGTGATTTATCACAGTGATCGCAGAATCACGATCACGGACGTGGTTTTAACTTCATTCATCATAACTGTCATCGAAATTCTTCATCTCGATTGAATTGGTTCTTCTTTTAAATACATCAATTAGCTTGCATAAAAATATCTGCGTATAACATGAATTTAAAATTACGTTACGTTTTCTGTATATTTACTTCTTATAATGAAAAAAATAAAAAATATTAAATTTCCTTTTCCGTACCTTATTTCAGTACTTGAAAAAGAAAAAGATTAATTCTTCCTCTCGATTCCGAAATCGTAATACTTATTTAAATAGCATAAAAGTACAGATAATTTCTTTTATGTTGATGTATGTACAATATATGCTATGTACAAAGTTTTGCAAAATACCAACGTATTACTTAACTATTATAGGAAACGCAAATGATAGTTTGAGAAACGTCTTAAAAATCTAATAAATTTGATAAAAATTCGATGTAACTCGCAATTTTGTTTTGATGTTGTTAAAATAAAACATACAGGTTATGTGACTTGCCCGAAGAACAGTCATGCTCTCCGCCAATCGCAAGTGATCACGAAAATCACGAATCACTGTGAAAAATCACCTGATTATTGGGAACGAACGTGTCAAATCCCGAGCGATCGAAAAGTAGCAGTCCTCGCCATGGGGAAGCGTGGAGATGCTCGCTGTCGGAAAATGGGTGAATACCGTCATAGGAGGGGTAAGGTAGAATGGGAGACAAGTCCTAATCTGGCAATACTCGTGCGACTGTCACTATACATATAAAAACTTGTATATTGTCAGTGTCTCATAAGGTGATACTCGGAACGGTACAGGAGCAAGGGAGGCGAAGTTCACCGTCGCGCGATGCGATACACCAAAAGTAGTAGTGGTAATCTTCTCAGCGAATAGCGAGAATGCTTGGTCAATCGGACGGTTTCTTTGCGAATTCTTTCTGCATTCCTTTCGAGCACAATAGTCTCTCCGTAACTGTCGTATCGTCGGGTCTGCCGAGCGACAGTTCTAGTAGAGGTGCTACATTCTTTGTAGCGTTCCGAATTTAGAGAAGAACAACGGTTGAAAAAGAAAAAGGCTCTTTCTTTTCCATTCGCCGACCTCTTCCACGCCTGAACCTTTAATTGCTTATTACAGGAGGAATAACAATCGTAATTACAATGTGCAGTGATACTTCTATAGTCACAAAAAGGTTGTACATGTTGAATGCAAAAAATATATCCCCTCCACTGTAGTAATCTGATCTCGGCTCGGGTATATCAGTGTGAACCACTACTAATCCAATTACAAAACTTCTGTATTTTTCATTATTTTTTTATGGGAAGTTCACCAACTTATTTGTGGCATTTTTCTGATTAAAATGATACCAAACACGATATAATTTCAACTGTATTTAGTGGTTTAATTGACGATGAAAGCTTCGGACGCAAGGAAGGACAGCGTATGGCGTATGAGAAAGAAAGAGAGGAGAGTCGGCCGCGCGCGGTCTCTCTTTACACGCGCTGTCCTTTTCTACGTTCGGCTCGGTCTTTGAAGCTCAAAAAAATAGTGTCTGCCTACGAACTGTGCTCTTGCGACTATAGAAGATTTACTGTATTTTGTTTGGTGTCATTTTAATTGTAAGAATGAGACGAATACGATGGTAAGAGTCTCATCGATACTTGACCCCTCGCTGGCTCGGTCGTCGAGCGTGTGTACCGCTCGACCAGTTCCAGGGGCAGGGGGATCCTGTGGTTGGGATAGACCAGTGGTAGGGATAAAATGTTGACAGTTACAGTAGAGAGCCTTGTGACAGTTACGGAGATAGTATTCCGTACTCCGTACCACGTTACGAGACACAAACTACGGACGATACACGAATACGCACTTGTTGACTTCTCGGCCGCCGTCTCGTGTACTGCCTGGATCTCGATGGGTTCTCCAACCGCCTTAGTTTCAATCTGACCTTCCTTTCGGTCAAAACCAGGTCCTCGGTGAACTGTTTTACCGCGACCTCCAGTCTTCGATTCAACGAGTCATCCGAGTAACTGCTATCCGAATCAAAGTCGTAAGTCGGTAGTGAACTCGATTCTCCTGCAAAGCAGCAGCTCCGGTCCGAGCGATCGATCGGTTCCCGCGCATTCCCTGAACGCTCGCTCGATGAAAGAAGATGATCGCGCGAGTAGTCGGTCAGCACCCCAGAGTCGAACGATTCTGTAATCAGCTTCGACCAATTTTTTGTCGAACTCGATCGACGACGACGGATCTGCGTTTCGCCGAAACGTTCGCTACTGTTCTGAAAAATTCGATTACTTTCGTACGCCACATTTTGTACGCCGGCATTTTGAGGAGTTCGAAGGGTCGCGAGCAAGTTGAAATTTGGACCGGTGCGAGAGAAATTCGACAAGGAATTATTACTCGCCGAACAGTACTCGACCGACGAACATGGGGAGACATCTTGCTCTTGCGATGGGGTGTAATAACTGCTTTGCGAGTGACTCAGATTCGAATTGGTGCAATGAATGGAGAACGAGTACGTTAAATTGGCTTGAAGCGATTCCTTGCGATCGCGGTTCATGCCTTTTACCGAGTGTTTTGGCTTCTGATATTTGGTTAGCGACTCCGTTCTCATCAGCGGCGCCGCCATTTCGGATTTCTGATCGCACACGTAGTAATCTATCGTGCTATCGGAAGAGGTCCGATTGATTTTCGGAGTAAGTTTCGGCCACGTTTCGAACACCTCGAACTCGTCGAACGAAAAATAATCATCGTAATCCTCCTCCAATCGCTTTTTGATGTTTCCGAGAATGATCGTCTCGGAAGATTTATCTTCCGATGGAAAATCTCGAGATGTCTGCGATAGATTCGCGATTTCGTACAACGACGCGCTGTCGCAAAGCGTCTCGATAGAATTCGCGAGGAAAACTTCTTCTCTACCGTTCAGAGGAGAACTGTTGTTGCGATTGAACTGTACCGGGTTACGCATTGCCGATTCATTGTCAGACGTTTCGATATTCTTGTAGAATTTGTTCGATAATATTGTTTCGATTTTCGTTGAAACCGATCGATTCCGTTCCGTGCATTTCTGGTAGATCATCGTGAAATCGTCTTCGTTTTCTTTAGATTTCGAACGCTGTGTCCCAGATAATCGTTTTCTACTGAAATTTCCTTTTTCATCGGGCAACGTATTCGAGCGAGACTTCCCTTCGGTTCTCCACGAAACGCACGCGGTTTTCTTCTTCCGTGTTCCCAACAAGTCGAGATTCAAGTTGCTCTCTTCGCGATTGAAATCTTTGCTCTTAGTCCTGAAAATGGTTTGAATGTCTTGCGAGGACGGCATTTCCGTCGAAACCGGGACAAAATTGTCCTTCCGGTTGCTCACTCTCTTTTTCTTTCGATGATCCATACGACGAGATTTAGATTTTCTCGAGGTCTGAACGCAAATACTTCTTTTCGCCACAGGAATCGGTGAATCATCATAATTGGAATACACGTCCCCAGAAGCGTTTGATCGGTCGGATGAAATAGTACGATCTACAAGACGTTCGGTTCTTGACCCTGATGGAATTTCTTCGTTTTCGTTGTTCACCGCACTGCTATGGCGGTACATCTTTTTTCTCGCTTGTTGGCTATCCTGACGATGTTCAACGTACTGCTCATCAGGAATACCTGGTTTTATGATATTTCTCGATAAAGTTTGCGCATTCTGCGATCTTTCATTCGGAGATTTATGGTGTTTACGACGACACGGCGTTGCATGATTTGATCCTTTGCTCGCATCCAATATATTCTTGGCAAACTCTTTCGAACATTTCGACACGATAGAGACGAGGGAATTAAACGAGCACATGTTCTGATTGCAACTTTTATCGGAGACCAGCTTCGAAGAAGAGCGGAAATAGCTTCGATATCTGCAAAAAATTGCATAGATCAGGCACGGTATGGTCTTGGATTCGAACGAAAGTTCGTAGCGTTTCCAGACGCGTGGCATTTCAACATATGGATAGGGTCAAGATATACAAACATACACTCGTACATACATTCCGATTACAATATTATCACCATAACTGTCGCAAAGGTGTCTACCATAACTGTCCAAATTTTATCCCCACCACTGACCGAGTCAGCGAGGGGTCGGTACTGGTGAGAATCACGTTGACGCAAGCGAATCAAAAGTTTGCAACAAACATATTCGCTTTTCTAGTTAAAATTACACCAAATACGATATAATTATGATTATGCAATCGTAATCGTAATAAACGTGTAACAATCGGATGGCTCTTATTTTCGACTGAATTTCTTTTACAGCACCCACCAGGGTTGTTCCAAATAATTAAAAAAAATCTGTGCTAAGTTTGAGTACCCACGGATAACGGAAAAGCGTGCGCCAAATGGATTAAACATTGAAATAAATAATTGAATGCTCATAAAATCGTTTTTCTTTTCGAATATTTTCGAAACTATTTATCGCGGAAATATTTTTCGACGCGGTAATAATTAGTTTAGAAGATATTCGAGAAAAACGATTTCATGAGCATTAAATTAGTTATTTCAATGTTTAATCCATTTGGGGCACGTTTTCTCGTTGTCCGATCTAACTTCGCACAGATGTTTTTTTAATTATTTGGTACAATTCCGGGGATGCTGTAAGAGAAATTTTCGACAAAAATTTTTGACAGGAGTAAATAAGAGCCATCCTAGCGTAATAAACTATTAAAATTTCGGACGTGAGTGAGAACGGCGAACGGAAAAGAAAGAGAAGCAGAGATAGTCGAAGCGTAGTACATCAGCCCCTCTTTCTTCTTCCATCGCTATCCTTCTCTACATTCGGCACACTCTACCAGTCTCCACTCTACCTTCCCCTTCTAGGACGCTATTCCCCCAAGCTTGTGCCACGGCCCGGTCAAGTGACGCGTTCCGTCTCCGTCGTGCATGTGATTCGTGCTCCCTACTTCCTACTACTCCCTCCCCTCATCTGGCGACACTGGGCCTACACCTGAAGAAAGTGATGCGAAATGGTGGGATTGGAAGGGCGTTCTTCGTTATGAGTTAATGCCATCAAAATTCATTCTGACAAATATGTTAGGAAAAGATTTGTCTTTCAGCACGACAACGTCAGACCCTACGCCTCGTTACAGACACGGCAAAAATTATTGCAACTTGTCTGAGATGTTCCACCACATCCAGCTTTCCACTAGAGCTCGAACTTTTACCCGGATATATGAGATACCCGAGTACCCGAGTACCCATGAGATACTCGGGTAGAGCAAAACTACCCGGGTATCTTATGAGACAGCAGGATACCCGAGTACCCGGGTATCTCATAAGACAGCCGTGTCCCCCGGTACCCGAGTATCTCATGAAGTCTCACAACTGGTTACGAGAACTATTATTAAGTTAGTTCATAATTGAATATAAAATAATAAATATGAAATAAATAATTTCGATTCTGTCATTCTCTCTCTCTCTCTCTTTGTATTCTGTATTGTTTTGTGCCTTATATATTTATTATTTAAGTAGTTAGTTATTGTTATTTATAATTTAAATACTTTTTAAATAAATAATTTTTTATAATGTATAGAAATTTGTTTCTACATATATTCATAATTTGAATTATTATTTCAATAATAATTTATTGCTAAAATAATTGTT
The DNA here is from genome assembly GCA_028455795.1 of Lasioglossum marginatum. Taxonomy (NCBI): domain Eukaryota; kingdom Metazoa; phylum Arthropoda; class Insecta; order Hymenoptera; family Halictidae; genus Lasioglossum; species Lasioglossum marginatum. The sequence continues at coordinate 19,598,528 of CM052245.1, forward strand.
TAAATAAATAAATTTTTATAATGTATAGAAATTTGTTTCTATATTCATCATTTGAATTATTATTTCAATGTAATATAATTTAATTCTTTTTTCCCTTCAGAAAAACGATTTTCTTTCAACGCCTATGTACATGTATCAAACATCGAAGAATGTTTTATACTTTTTTCCTCACCCTCCAATGTATATAAAATTGCAATGGCCTTATAATACTTCAGGCAATGTGACACTAGTTTATCTTGAATTTAAATATTTAATTTCAGTATGCATATGTACAGTATGTAGAATTTAAAAATGAAATCTTTTAAATCTTTGACTATTGTAAAACGTAATATACATTTTACAAAAATGATATATATAACCAAGTATTTTTCAAGAATTGTCTTTATTTATTTAATATGTAGATTTTGTGGTTGATGGTTCATTGGTGTCAACGTTCAAAAATTCAGCTGTTGTATTGAGAAATGCAATCTAATTGTAACATTGTAACAAAACAAAGCCGATCGTATCGCCTTTGTTTTTGACAAATGCTACCGCAAGAAGTGAGCCCAGATTGTTTAGTAGTCACTTTAGTCCCTGTTTGAAATTCATTCGATTCGGTTTTATCAAAGTATCAAGTATAAAATAAATAAGTAATCGTAATATGTCGTCTGCTTCTTGCAATTGATGCAAACGATTTTTATTTTGCGTAAAGAAAGATCCGCAGTCTATTCATGAGGTACCCGGGTACTCGGGTAATTTTTGTTTACCCGAATACCCGGGTACCCGAATAATTTTTGTTTACCCGGGTATCTCACGGGTAACCCGGGTACCCGGGTATCTCATAAGTCACAGCTCTACTTTCCACTCACTTATTTCAGGCCCTGCGAAATTTTTATTAATGGAAGAAATACTCCACTCTTTTCCGGATTGCAAAAAACATATCGATGGACTCATCGCCCAAAAGGATGCCAAGTTCTTGCAGGAAAGAATTGATAAGTTATCTCAGAAAAAAGTGATAGATCAAAATGGAGAATATCTTAATGTTATCTTTGAATTTAGATTTTAGAATGCTACGAACTTTCGTTCCAATACAGGTACCTACCTATTAGCTGTGTTAACGATAAAACCTATTTTGTAAAATCACTAGTTCGCAAAGATTTAACAAAGCTCGCATTACGATTATAGGCTTACAAAATAGTACTACATATTCTGTTTTATTAATCCTAAATCCCGGTTTCCTACGTTTGACTGACAGTGTAATTGTATACATATTATTGTAATTATACAAGCTGTTAAATGAGATGGCTTTAATAAGAGATTAGTGGCTTTTCATCAGTTTTGTATCTGCGGTTTTGCGTCTGGAAAGGTTGGAAGTTCACTTTATTTAAAATTAGTAACGTATACAAGTTGTTAGGTCACCTTGACCTTATTAAATGACACCATATGCTTCGGACATCATAGGATTGTTGCTGACGTCCAGACGAATTCTAACACTATATCATACTATGACGTTGGAGTGATTTTTAACTCGAAAGTTTTGTGCAAACGAAATTTTAATGAAAAATTATTTCTTGCAAAGTAAATCAGGTTATATCAGATGCTCGAATTGCAATCCATCTTTTATGATACAGAGCTACCCTCTTTGTATTAGTTTTCGTTGTCGCTATAAATTACACGGTCTAGGTTTATGTTATTACATGCAGTTGTTATGCGACTCGGAACATTATTGATTGGGTGTGTAGTATGCAACGTAGAAATAATTTTTCATTAAAATTACGTTTGCAACAAATTTTCGAATTTAAGGTCATGTCATGATCATAGGACAATACATATAATAAAATACATTGTTGAATTGGTCTCGAAAATATATGGCATCATTTAAAAAAAGTCAAGGTGACCTTTACTTTTTTACGTAAAAACCATTTTTTGAGATTTAAGAAACCCATTTATCTAGCCCACCAAGCACAGATTAAATTTTGTCCGAAACATTTTTTAATTGCACTACCGGAAATGCCTAAAAAATGGTGACACACAACTTAACTAAACAAATTTCATGTGTAATGTGCATGTATATGATTGAAGGTGAGTGTTTTCTCATAGACTAATAAACATTTACATACAGACTATAATCTGAAGCAGAATTGGGCACATTTTATCGCAATAATCATTCCAAATAATTGTCTCATTTAAAATAACAAATAATTTGACATAAAATGTTGAACTAAATTTAGTTAACCGAGTTGTATACTAATATGTATATCGAAAATCTGTATTTCAGACTCATTGTCGGCCGACAATGCCGTCGTGATAGAATAATAGAGAATATTTGAGATTTTATTTGAAAAACTCTATTGGATCAAACAAAAATTAAAATGATAAGTTATTTCAAATAAAGTCGAAATAACGATGTAATCTAAAGAATAGTTATTTGTCTGTTGAAATGAAATAATACGCGACTATTTCAAATAACGTGTAGTCAAATAAGATAATACATATGTGGATATAATATATCATATTATTTATCAAATAATTTATTTAGATAATGCCCAAGTCTGGTTGAAATACAGTAAATCTTCTATAGTTGCAAGAGCTCCGGGGAGGTTCGTTTGCACAGTTCGTAGACAGACACTACTTTTTTGAGCTTCAAAGACCGAGCCGAACGTAGAAAAGGACAGCGCATGTAAAGACAGACCGCGCGCGGCCGAACCGCAGCTAAAAATAGCCTATCGATGAGACCATCAATTAAACCATTAAATACAGTTGAAATTATATCGTGTTTGGTGTCATTTTAATCAGAAAAATGCCACAAATAGGTTGGTGAAAGTCTCATAAAAATATAATGAAAGATAAAGAAGTTTTGTAATTGGATTAGTAGTGTTTCACACCGATATACCCGAGCCGAGATCAGATTACTACAGTGGATATTATATATATGGATATACTACAGTGGGATATCTTTTTTGCATTCAACGTGTACAACCTTTTTGCGACTATAGAAAAATTACTGTACGTCACATATTTAAGGATATTTGAATATCGATCGTAATACCTTTGCAGAAGGTAGGCCAAGTATTGCTTGAGAAGTTCCTTGACAGCGATCACCGAAAAGTAATCGTTACTCGTGTCTTGGTAATCTGGTTGCAAGCCAATAGTAAAGATTTTTGGTGCTGCAGAATTGAATTTCACCGAAACGCTTATATTCGAAGAGGCTTCGGTTGTATGTTCTGTATGTTCGCATTTGTAATTACAAAGACGATCTATCGAAGATCGAGGACACCAGATTTCGCCGTTGTTCGCGCGATGACTGAAATGGTGGGCTCGTTGAAAATTATTCTTCAATCGATCAATGTAGAGGCAGGCCATTCTCAACCGCGAACAATTTAATCGTATACCAAAATCATTAGCATTACCATCACTTTCCTCTGGAAACGGTTCTTTTAAATTGTTAATACATAGGTTTACCGCGTAGAAAATGAGCTTCCATCCAGAAGGTTTTCATGTCCTGCGATCGTATCCTGCCGAGTGTAGCCGCTGATCCAACTTTTGCGTTTTCGTTCGATCATTGGGGAATTATCTAACAATAAGAGAAGGCACACGAATGTTTGCAACCGATTAGTCACATATCCCTGCTCTACCGCGTAAATATAATCGCAAGTTTGTCTCGTGAGTTCATTAAATCACATTTTGTCTGCTATCGAATGAATATCTACTCGACTGAACGTAACCGTTATCGAAACAAATGCATTTTCGTTATCAACATGTTATTTTCGATATCAGTCGTTTCAGATTGCTTGTCGTTATTTAACTAAAACGTTATTTCCGCATTTCTATTTCTGTTTGATCGTTTACGCGTACAATTAGATAATACCTATACACATTAGGCAGGACCCTAGTTACTCTTGGCGAATAAATTTTCGAATTTCTTTCCGGACATATCCTTAATCTATGCTAAATTTTAGAAAAATTTTCTATTTTTCAAACTTGGTTTTCTCCATTATAGTACATAGTTTTTCCATGCTCTGCAACTGTACGGACAGAAAATACAAGATCATCAACAATAAAAAAGAATCACAACTTTGAAATCTAAAAAATTGGCTTTCATCAAAATAAAATTTCATTCGTTAATCCTCCTATCAGAGTTCTTTCGCCATTTCCATCGATTGCCTAGTGTTTATGAATTTATTCAAGGTTATCAATCAGGAATTATCAATTTACTCAAGGTCACGCGAAGATCATAGTATTATAGGTGATTGGATAGACCTTGACCTCGGCGATCGTATTGCGACAATGAAAATATGTACTTCCATTTTAAAAAATTCCGATGACTTTGAAATCTCGAAAAATATGACCTTGAGAGAAATGTTTATCTCATCACAGTACAGGTGTAGCCCTCCTACAACACGGCATCCTATAATACGGTTTCGCTCTAACACGGTAATAAAATTGCGAAAACCTTTGTACAACACACAAAAAAATGTTTATTTTTGATAAGTTTTCGGAACGTAACCCTCCTTTTTGTACTGGCTTTGGGTCTCACATAACACGGTTTCACACAACACGGCATTTTAGGAACCTATCTGTAACCATACTGTGTTATAGGAGGGTTACCTGTATTTGCTCGTTCGAACAAAATAATCTTTACCTCTGACATTTTTCTCTATCGTAAAAAATAAGAGAGATATTCAAGATGCTCGAGAATGGGTGGAACACGTATGCATAAGTGCATTAGAAATAAATAATCTGCTTGTGTTTCATTGTAATTGTATATGTATAATAAAAGTCTGAAAATATCAATGTTTATATCTAAGTGCACGTCCACCATTGTTTAAGACATTGTTTAAGAACAGCAAGTTCCTTTACTTTTGCAAGCATCTGAATCTGAAATCAGCTGTCCCATATTTCCGGCTATCTAGCAATGGTCTAGTCGTATCTGAGAATTCTGTGCCAACGGCTCCAACTATCACTACTTCTGTTGATCATCTGAAAATTCATACGATAGAATATTGAATAGTTGACTAATTATTGGCTATCGTGTGCGAGATCCAGCGGAGAAGCCTGCAGGGATGCATTGGTTAAATGAATTTGCGTCTCTGTAATCAAAGAGCCATCTCCGTGCTGACAAAGGAGTTAATGGAGAGCTATGAAATTCCCTCTATGATACTGTCGACGAACGTCGTGATGTTAAGTCATGTGCAATGGAATGCTTCATCACGTACTCCAGGTAGTTAGGACATGCATTTAATATAGCTCGCTTCTGCGCGCCTATCCACGCTCCTTTTACCTTACGCGCACAAAATTATCACGTATCATCTAACAAACACTCAGATAATTGACCCGCGTGCATCGTTTCACTCATTTTTACAGCAATTTTATCGAACGAATAATAATCTTCGTACAAGTCCGTTTAAATATTCCTATATGTATTCAGTCGCCAAAGAAACACGAAAACTTTCGCAACTGAAACATTTCTATTGCTTTTTGGATTTGATCGGTCCGCAGATAAACTGAGAAATATCGAGCATCGTTTCTGTCACTTTTTATTTTGCCCACGAATTAAGAAACACTCGAAAGATTAACGTGTAACTTCTTCGAGTAATCCGAGTACGTAAGAATTATTTCTTCATTTGAGAAAGTGTAGGGCAAATTCTTTCAAAATTCTTAATAAAACGAAGGAAATTGGTTTTTTTAACTTGATAATAGAAACTGATCATTAGCAAAACCAGGAAGGATATATTTGCAGCAAATCAAAAATTGTTGTTTAGTACCGACCGATTGCTTGATTAGTAAATTTTTAGGTTTCCTACAAATTTATTATTATTATTAGCTAAGAGATATTTAAATTATACTTGTTCCTTTGATAACACATCAAATGTATGGTATTTAAGACAATATACACTATACACTTTCGATAAAAAATAAATAATTCGATCATTATTTTATTATTTTTGTATCCAATTTATATTCCGCAATTATATCGATACTTCGACTGAAGGTGAAATGTTATAATAAAGGACTTCCATTTCTTGAAACCTTACATTTTACTTACAAATGTCATAAATGGTATGATCAATATTTGTTTTATCTGTACATTATAAATAACGTTTTCTGCTGGTCAAGTTTTGATGCATAATGTCCAAAAAGTATGTTAAAACTAGAGATTCAGTAAAGTCGCGATCTAAGCCGAATCCTCGGGTCCGTGCTCCGACATAGATCGTGCAGAGCTACTATTTTTTGGGATCTCATTGACCCCGCTGAACGTAGAGAAGGGCAGCGCGTGTAAACTCGGACCGAGCGCGCGCGGCCGAATACTTACTGCATACCGTCGATTAAACCACTAAATACAGTTGAAATTATATCGTGTCATTTGAATCAGGAAAAATGCCACAAATAAGTTGGGGAAAGTCCCATAAAAAATAATGAAAAATAAAGAAGTTTTGTAATTGGATTAGTAGTGGTTCACACCGATATACCCGACCCCGTATCGTATTACGCGGCATGTTTACACTTTATACTGCTCGACGACCGAGGCAGCTCGAGCTTCGCGGCCCCTCGTGGGGTATGCCCCCCAGTGGAGGGGGTAGGCGAACTGACTAAGATCGTACATCTCCGTCCAGCTTAGACCAATACTTTACTGTATTTGTTTGCATTTGACAGCGTAGCGATAGTTTAGGTTTAGATACATGACACGAGAAGATTGTTCAATTAATTATATAAGAAATAAGACGTCTGCTTGGAAAATAATGTTTTACACCTCGAATATCAATCTATTTACACATTTAACGTCTAGAAACGCTGGTAACATTGAAGTAAAAGGAACAATTTATAGGCATACAATTAAGTCTTAACAAGCTTCAGTTTTAGTACTTTAGAATAGGCTTTACTTTAAATAGACTAATTATTGAAAACCCCTTTCTGAAATGTATGCAAAGAAATAATATTTTAGAACATGTGTGCGTTAGATCATACGTGCTTGCCTAGTTTTATTATTTTATTGATTTATTCGTTATTTATACATATAACGAATTGATTTAAAATTTCTTATTTCATTTCGCGATCATCATATAGAAAAGATTTTATAATATTTCAGGAAATATATAACATTATTTTTATGCACAGCAATAAATTTTCGTTGAAGAAATGCTTTATTAATCAAAAGAACTAAGGGAATAGCAGAAGAAAATTGCTCGATGCCTCTTTCGAGGTATTCCGTGCACCAATGCTGTTTAAAGAAAGTCGGAAATGCATGTATGTACAATATTATAATTGCATTACTTCTTTCGTACAAATTCATATATTCCCAGAGTAATTCGTTAAAGGAGGTGAACGTTCTCGAATCGAAGAAAAAGGAAATCTGATTCTAATTTTATTGCACATTACTTCCGATTGTTGGATAGATCAACAAATGTACGGGAATTAGCATTTTATTATTTGTAAAGATACAAAAGAAATACTCGAAGAGGAAGTTACTGCAACTTCCGGGCAAATTTGTTTACGGAAACGAAAGTTACCTTAAGATTTAATTTACTAATAGTAACGTTTCCTTTGTGAGATATAGAATGATCTATTTTTCTGATCGGTATTTCTACACCAATTTGTAGGATTTTTTTCAGAAGAACTGTAGAACCTTTTGCATTAGGTTCTTGTACTTGGTGTACATGTACTTGGGGTACATATGCTATTTGTATGTAAAAATATATTTTTATAGAGTATGTTTTGGAAAATATGCATTGAGACTGTTGTCATGATTCTGATTCTTCTGCTGATCGAAAACAAAAAATTGAGAAAGTGAATTAATCGGTATGAAAGTGCCTAGTGGTCTGAATCGAAAATTAATTAAAAATCCTGATTATGTGCAAAACTCTGGCATTTTGAACTCAAATGACTGATTTTTTAAATATTTTCCGCCTTTAGCACATTAAAAAAATCAAAAAAATCGATGGAGTTTAGATATTTTGGTTAGTTTAAGTGAATTAGTTAATTAGAACTTGAGATGTTGTGACAACAGTTTTGAAACAAATGTTTTCGAGAAAAACGTTAAATCTAAATTTAAAAAATTTAAAAAAAAATTTAAATATTCAACTATCAATATTTCGCAACACGAGTTGCGTTCCTCGAACGTCTATAATTACATTCATTTTACGAATTCAAACAAACTTTTTCGCACGCATATTGTACAACGCTTACACTTGAACAAAATGCAAGAAAAAACCTTCGGTTTTTGAAAATGAAACACCAGGATACTCCCTCAAAAACTGTTAAATAGTAACTGCAACAATTTTTACAAACTGAAATTTTATTTTAAAGTAGCAATACATTTTTTATAAATACGTAACGCGACGAGGGACGAGACAACCCCAGGGGCGCCAGGCCGTGCCGCCTTGGCATCATCTTGAGTGACAGAAGAATCGCGGCGCGCCGCGCCGTGGCCGAATCTTCGAGAAGACCACATGATCGAGAATCAGGGATGCGTACCGCGGACTAACCCTAACCCAAACCCGGTTAACCGAGCGAGGTTTCTGTAATCCATATTAACCCGGAGAGAGCGGGTTTCAGAATCTAGAGACAACGGGTTAACCCGCTCCCGAGTAGGTTACTAGTGAGATAAGATAGATACTTCTAGACAGTTCACTTCAGAGTTCAAAGATATACGAATATATGTACATATATTATGGATAAAAAGAGATCCCTCTTGTATTGCAATTTTCCTTTATTATTTAGTTTTGGATGTTTTTTTGTTTTTTGAATTTTTATTGTTATGATTAAAATAAAATAAAATAATCAAAAAATATATTCAGCAAAATTTGTAACTGATTAGATTTCATCTTTTAATGTTAACGTATTCGATTCTAATTTCGTTATTGGAACTGGCAAAGTGAAAAAATTAGCTTAAATAAATGCTAAATCATAAATAAAATTATCATTTTTTATAATTTTTCTTGGGCATATATATAATATTTTTATGGTATCATAAGAAATTTAATGAAACTAATTAACTACATATATAACTATTTATTAAAAAATAATAATTAATGATTAAATATAATTATTAAAATAAAATAACTATTAAATAATATTCAAAACATAGAATGCGCTAACTTTATTAATCTTTGAAAAAAAAAATGTTACAATACACACTTTCAATATTGTATTTACACACATACAGGCCTGCACCCCCTCCGAGACAACGTTTTATTACCACTCGTTGAAATATAAGTACGGCAAAGAACACGAACCGTTAGTTTGTAATTAAGGACCAGGGACCTAAAAATGATGTTTGAAAATCACTTGAAGGTCACATCTGGAAGGTGGCTTAATGTTTTATTGCGGACGCGGTAGATACGTCGTCGGTAGAGAGTTTACGTACCTGAATTCGGATTCGCGCTTGTTCTTTCGCATGGAGGGTTTTGCCGGTTTTACGGCACGACGAAACGTATTTATATTGGGTACACTTAACTAATGTAGGTGACTGTGCTTCTTTGCATGGAAAAAACCGAAAAATACCGGCATTTATTTCGGTTTCGACAGAGGCAGAATACCTTATCTTACCCTTGCGAGGGTTAACTATTTCGGACTTTTCCATTTCGGCATTATTTCTTGTTTCGAAACAGCATACTGTCGAGCGGACAGTCCTTGAATTTTGGATGGCGACCGTAGCAGGCAATAAAATAATAAAGCGCTTCAGACCTAATAAAGCATACTGACAAGGGAACATATTTAGTCGGTACAAGCCGATTTTTATGAGACTTATGCGAGATATAGTTCTTTGATTTGTTTTTCCAATTTTCATCGAAAATTTACATTAAAAAGTTACAACTATGGTATTCATGATCCTACTGTAGTCTTGTGTAACCGGGTTAACCCTAACCCGAATCCAGTTCGGTTCTCGTAACCCAAGTAACCGGGTTACAGGAGAATTCTGTAACCCGAGTAACCCGCCTAACCGGGTTACAGAAGAATTCGAAACGGGTTAGGCGGGTTACTCGGGTTACGAAACCCGAACCGGGTTCGGGTTAGGATTCGCATCCCTGTCGAGAATCTTCTGAACCTCCCTAGTAACGCGTTGTTGATAGGGTTAGAGCACTTTACTTTATCTATTCCTATAAGTTTTTTGCAAATTTTCTTATACTTCTACACTCACAGTAGCTAATACTAAACAGCCTTTCATTTTGCCAATCAAAGAATTCTTATGTTGAAAGGGTAGAGAGCTCTAGGCACCTTTTAAAGTTTAAACCCTCAGGTTCAATCTGCAGGTTAATCCTGATTAAAAAGAAAAAAAACGGAGCACTTTACTCTAGCTGCGCCTGTAGGAGAGGACGAGGTAAGACCACGGCCCATAGGTTAGGGAGAGTACGAAGCAATGCTATCGGACGTCTAGCAGCCCAGCAGAGGACAGGGGTTGCATCTGGACGCCTCTATGGATAAATGGGAGAGGATGGCCATGAAGGCCGGCCGTCCGCCGAGAGGAAAGAACAGGGTAGCTTCCTGGCCGCTTGAGAGTTGGACCACCTGATTCCTCTGTACGTCTCGAAGAGGACAGAGGACGGCCATGAAGGCCGGCCGCCGAGCGGGCAGAAGAAACCGGGTGAATCCGAGTCGTCGTCGTTTCCCCAGAAGGAGAGTACGGTTGAGATAAACCGGACGCCCGATGGTGGAACCTTATATTAGCAAAGTTATCCTAACCATACGTTGCTAACCTTCTTCAAAGATTTGATTGTTAAATACACGCAACTTCCAATGTTTGAAACTAATTCTCGAAATATATTCTGTGTCCAGAGAAATTATCCCTGTGAACTCTAACCTCAACCTGTACCCTACAAATATCTATATCTTATAAAATGATGGACGCGGAAAACTACCAAAGGGGATAGGAAACTGATAGTTTATCTAATAATACGATTTTGACATTCAAACATTTTGTTAGTTTTATTAGTTTGTAGGACCTCCGTTGCTGCTTATGACAGCTCATACATATATATATATACAGGGTGAGGCACCTAAAACAGAGTACCTTGATGATAGAAAAAATGTGTCAGACGAAACTAGCGTGGTTTCGAGGGTGACATAATTCCATGTTAATAGCTTTTTCATAGGTGGACGCGTAGAGGGTATATGAAGGTCAATTCCGTTTTTTGAATTAAAATGATATAGTTTTATATGTATTATCTAATAGGGCCTTTTAAGACGCGTACAGTGACCAACGACTCAACGACATTCATTTGCTGCGATGGAAAATATTTTACTTATAATACTCATATATGTATAGAAATTCCAATTTTAAACTTCCTTTTGTCCGCCACTGTATTCTATACAGGGTTCGGGAAAAATAGATTTTTGAAATAGTAAATAGTCTATAAATATTTTTATTTCGTCATGTGATACAGAATTTGGCAAATAAACTTTTTTTTGGAATGGTAGTTACATATGGAAATAGCATTTCAAATATATATTTTAATAGTATGTACCTCGTTGGAAGTACTATTGTGAAATAATTTCATAATATTTCGTACAATAGTATTTACAATAATGATGTTGCAAATAATAGTGTTACAAATAAGAGAATTTTATCTTTTAACTTTTTATGAGACATTAATTTTGTTTATAAGAGACTGAAAATAATATCGATAACATAAGACGTTCATTTTTTGCGTAAATAACTGGAAACATTATTGATGAGTAATTTATATAAGCTATATCGATTCACTTTGTTTGCTTTAGACAGAACACACTTTTAGAATGTAGTATCCTTTAATGAATTCCATCATTTTCGTCGTCAGTTCGCTATCTTCTATATTATCGAATCCGAGTGTAAACAGTAAATAGTAATTTCTTATAAATTAAAAATTACTTATGTAAATATGTCAATGTTTACTATTTCATATGAGATTATTTAAAATTTTCCCCCGCCCTGATTTTATAAATATAATTAATAGCTGGTCAATAGGACAGCACATAAATCCTGGCATTGCTAACCATTCGAACGCAAGCTCAGCGAGTTTATTACGTTGGTGTCCCAATTGTGGAAATTGCGGCAACCAACCTGTTAAACTCCGCTTGAAATCTCTGTGCGAACATTTTTTTTCTGGCGAAAGTATTACAGTATCGCCGCCCGCTCCAATTTGTTTGCGATTCGTGACGAAGCGAGGGTAAAAATTTCGGACAAGTTGATTCCGTGACGAAGCAACAAGTGTACGAGAATGGGGAAGTAGAAGCAACAGTGAGAGAATGAATGGCAGTAGGGAGACGGAAGAGGGAAAAGGAGAAAAAGCTAGAGAGAGAGAGAGAGAGAGAGAAAGAGAGAGAGAGAGAGAGAGAAAGAGAGAGAGAAAGGGAGAGGGAGGCAAATGAAACGCGACTAGAGTAGACGGCCAAAGTAGTACCAGCAAAGAATTGAGCCGACACGAAATGTGCCTCACTTTGGCAGCTATGCAAAGGCATTCTTTACTTTCTAACTTGATCGTGTTATGAACTTCGGCACGAAACAATGTACAAATAATTTAGAATATTTTCGGCGTAGTGCATGCAGTATCTGACGCTTTCTTATTCAACAGACAAACTTCTTATTCGAGTGCAACATGCAACCATCCATACAGTTTTCCTTATTTTTTTGGACGAACAATTAACCGTAAACATTTTACTGTGCAACATTATGATTTTTATTCTTACCGGTCCCCTGCGGTACCTTCAGTGGTGCTTATCTTTTAATGTACAATTTTTGATTGTCTACATAGTCTGAACCACTAATTGTAAGTAAAATAGCTTTTATTAAATTTTGTCATTCATCGTACATGAAAAAAAATTATTCTGTCCGCCTCTTTATATAACAGTGTAAATTCTTACATTATTCTGACATTTAACATTATCGATTATACCCACATGTAGATGTAAAATTAAATATTATTGTTATTATTATTATTGAAAATGAAAACAACTTATTGATCTTAACGTTATAGTATGGTTTGTTGTGATAATAATAAACGCAAGTAAGTTTAGAAGTAATATGAACAATAATTTCAATTAAAAAATCCATTTCATGTCGATTTCCATGAATATTCGGAAACTGTAATGTCTAACAAAATTTCAGATCGACGGTTTCGAGAAGAACATAATTAGGTCTTTGTACTTTTACCATTCATCTTACAATTAGATTAAAAAATTTTTGCATACAGATATATCATAATTGCTATATCACAGCTTCTATATTCCAGCTATGACCTTGTATAATACTACAATACCATGATATGACTATTAAATTTGGGATACTTCTACCTACATCCATGCTATTCAAGTCCATTTTACTGTAGTCGTATTAAAATTAAATTTTGTTTCAGATTAGGTTCATTTATCTACCGAAGTGTAACAAAGTTCAAAGAAGAATTGAATTAATTTAAATGATATTAGTATCACGTTGATCAAATAAGTTGATTCGATTAATATACATTTCTTCCATTTACTTAAATGCTAAATTGTGTGTGTGTGTGTGTGTGTGTGTGTGTGTGTGTGTGTGTGTCTGATAGGAATAAGATATGTATTTTATGTACTAGAGTGAGTGTTCAAAGAATTCGTAAAAAACGAACAACTTTTCTAACATTGCACCAAACAGATTAAGATTACAGTAGTGTAAACAATTATACATAACCAAAGAGTAAACAATTTTAGTAAAAATTGATGTTAAAATTAATTGTTAAAAAACGTGAAGGTCTACAAAAATTTGTACATTTAATTGTACATTTAAAAGTTATACAAATATGTACATTGTACATGCATAAAGTTTCATCAGAATCGATCAAGCTTTTTATGAAGCATAAATGATCAAAAATTGCAAAGATGTTAAAAACTACGGTTTAAACGAATCGCAAACTTTAAATTCAAAGATTTTTACATCTTTCAATTCTTATGGCTCATTCTTATGCTTCAAATTTCAACGAAACTTCATATATTCGTAAATAATTTACTTAGAATTTTACGAGGGCATGGTTTGTGAATTTTCATTACTGCCACAGATTAAAAATCCCGACTTTTGACCAATAGCAATTTAAAAAAAAAGTTGTGGAAATTATTCAAAAAAAGGATTTATGCCGATTTCAATGATATATGTATGTTGTCAAGGTCATCATTCTGAACATCTTTCTCCCACACGTGTTACTGCCGCAACGTTGTTGTTTAGAACCGTTGTTATTTAGACGATACACATATTTCGAGGACATTAAAATCAGCATAGACCCCCCCCACCCCTCCGCCGCAAAGAAATCTCGAGCTGTACGGACCAATTTTACACTCACTGTACAGGGTGTCTCATTTGAATTGAACCATTCGAATATCTCTAAACTCTAAAATGATCAATCGTATCGAAAAATATTACAAACAATGTGGTATCGTGGAAGGAATAATTCTATAATATGTTAGAGGTTTTTGTTGTAGATGGAGATGAAGATGGATTTTTTCAACGGAACCATGTATTTTTTTTTATACAAACAAAATAATTTTAATACTTCTTCTAATACTAATTCTAATACTATGAAATAGTGCAATATTTATGCTGTGTGACAAGAAGACAAGCACATCGTGCATTTTTAAAAATATTTATTAATGTGTTTAACTAATTGAAAAAAATATAACAGTATTTTAAAATTTTTCTATTGTTTCTGCTGTTTTAACACTAAACCTACCACAACCGATCAAAATGACCGGTTTCAGATTTTTTATTTCACAATCATTGAAATAATAAAAATGATTGTAGAAATATCTTAAATAGAGCACATATTATAATAGAAGACGCACAAAGTTTAAATAAAATAAAATCAATTGTCATTTTTATAAGGGAACATGTACCAGTTGGTTACTTTTAAGGCTCGGTAGGTTTAGTGTTAAATTACATCTACTCAGATTTGTCATAAATGCATAAAATCCGCTGTCTAATAATTTGTGATTTACATTTGTTCAAAACGACAATAGATTCATAAAAACGGACTGTGGAAAGTAACTAAGTGTTCGTAAAATATTGTATATGTATTATATCGAAACTAGAAAGTGAACAATATAGTGGTACAAATATCAAGAGTCACAAACAGAGGTCGTAAAAGTTATAATGAATTTATGGGAAGATTCTCAGAACATTATTCAGAAAAAT
>CM052245.1:19613733-19659993 GCA_028455795.1 Lasioglossum marginatum
CACCAGCTTCAACATTATCAAATCAAAAATACAATTGAATATTTAAACAATCGAAGCGATCTTGTTTTTTTCTTTTAAACAAAATTTTTTCGAAGTTTTATGTATTGCAGTTTATACCTATGTGAATACTGTTAAACTTTTATTTGAAACATTTTTTCGTCACATTTCATCATTATCAGTCATATGATATACGCTCGGTTCATGCCATACTGATCTATATCGCATAAAAAGGTATGTGTCAGCAGCATTCTGCACATAAACTTTTAAGGATTGTATAAAGCAATGTCTACTGATTAACCTCACAAAAAATTAAAGAGGTTTTATGCGCAGAGAAAATGTTATTACATATTAATTTTCTGAAAAAAAAATTATATCACTTTCGATTGTTTATTCTATCAAAACCACCGAGGAGTGGTTTAAAACAAAAAGCAGTAAAATTACTCTATATACCTTCCTTTACATCCTAGGTATGTTTTTATCTCGATTTGATACACTAAACTTGTGAGAAGGATCATTTCTTTAACACAAGTTTTTCCATGCTTCTCTCGGTCACGAGAATGTGTTACTTTCAAGTATCTATAGGTTACTAAATAGTACTGTTTATGGAAAGATATTATTGTAGATTACTCGCATATATATTCAGGTACATGGGTAAAAAGTTTTAGTCATTTTGAACAAACTAAAAATTTCGACTTTTGGCGCGTTAAACAGGCCAAATACCCCATTGTGCGGCGCTTAATGGAATGGGACAGTGGGCGCTATGGTGGGGACTGGGGACGGTTTTGTTTCAATTGAGACAAACGTGCCCACCACTAATGTACTTCATTCTTCTTGATAAACTTCGATTTTCAAATTTCTACTTATTTTAAAATCACGTCATGTTTGCGATTTCACTTGGACTGTAATGTGCCGTTTCAATAATCTTACTAGCGAATTTTGAAGCTGCTATGCTCGTTACATGTTGTTCAAACGCTAGTGAGACAGTGTTAGTGACAGTGACCTTATTGGTTCTAACCAGCTTTGTAACTTCATGGTACAAGTTACATTAGTACCGAGTACCATTAGTATTGAGTATCATCTCGTAATATTTATGGATTGGTTAAACATCGTCATCTTATTCGTGGACCAAATACTAATTGCATTTATTAAGATTCAATTTATAATGTGCTTATTGCGAAATTAATCTGCGAAATTAAAAATGTTCGGTAAAATAAAATTTTATATAAATATTAAGAAACGACATTACTTATGGGTACCCCTAATAGAATTGAGATATCACCTAGACTCACAGCCGCCAGATGAGGGGAGGGAGCACGAATCGAGGGGAAAAAGTTACCCTCTTTCTACCAGTACTGAATTAGTCACGTGATATTGTGACACACACACGACAGAGACGAAACGCATCACGTGACCGGGCCGCGGCGAAAGCGTGGGGAATAGCGTCGTAGAAGGGAAAAATAGAGTGGGGATACTAGTCTTAATCTGATGACTCTGCCTAAACTAATGGTTTTCGATATAAGAAGGTTAATCACTGTTTGTTGGGAATAATGAACGCATGGTTCATTTACAAAATAGAAAGTGACCTTTATATGCCCTCTACTCTTCCATTTACAAAAAAAAACTAAAACTATAAACTATTAATAAAGAAATATGCCCTCTTCGAAACAATATATCTTTTTTCCAAACATTTTTCGATATCGATAACACTAGGTTTATGAGGAATTATTCAACACATTTATTTCTTTGGGGATATATTATTAAAAAAAAATTCTCGTTATTTTTACAAAGCGATGTAAAATAAGCACTTTTTAATGGTCCGTAAACCTACTGTTAATAGTTTCAGAGATGTTTGAGTGGTTCGCTTGAAACGAGACACCCTGTAGAAGAAAGTTTCTACCCCATTTTGGGTAGCGGCGCGGCGTTTAAATAATTGTAGTCGTTATTCTGGTAGCACGTTAACAGCGGTTTTCCGAAAACACAAAGATCGTGGAATGTTTTTCAGCGTTTAGCGAGCAGCCGAGCTTGCAACGAAGTTTTTCACGTTCAGATTTTTTATCTGAATCGACACGGCGCGCGGCGCGCGACGCGACGCAACTGAAAGTTTGAGGCCAAATGCTTCGTGCGACCTCGCTGGAAAAAAGTTTCGACACGAGATACGCGCTGCCAGTCCCGGCATACATGGTTCCGTGTCATTCAATATCTACCCTTAGCGCAGGCTGTTCAATGATTTCCATGATTATTTTACCATTCTCGAAAGCAGCGATTGCTCCTATAGACTGAGGAATTGGTGATCTCTCGTGAAAGGAAGAGTTCGAGAGTTCATAGTGTATATTCTCTCAAGAGATTTTAGCAAATTTGAAAATTATACTTAATAATCTTTGTTTTACAGCTGCAAAATCACATGCATCGATATAGACAATATCCATTTTGTATTAAAGTATTTATTTGATTGAATAAAAATTTATTTATGTTGGACTTTGGAGTTATGTAGAAAATGGAGGGCGAGTAACAGAAGGTTAATAATAATAATTAAAACAAAAGCATACATAGTTGGTAGTGTTATATATGCTTAACAATTTTATATTCGTGAAATTGTTCGACTATCTTTAAGCTAGTATAGGTACATGGAAAAAATCGGTTTCGTTTAATCGTCGGCCGAGAGCTATTCATGAATTATCGGAGCAGATTTACTGAAACTTTTTAACGTACGTCCGCTGGACTGTTTGTTGGTCCGTTTAATACCAGGTTTCTGGGTTAGCCAACATTTCTGCTTCGCGGCAGCGAGGCATTGCACACGATGTTATCCTTTTTTTTCGTTATCTACATCGACTCGTTCTATAAATTACAGTGTGCGAGTCTGAAGTGTAAGCGCGAATAATATAGTCCGCCCTCGCGTGTAAATTACGCACGCAGAACATACAACAGCTGCAATGCCAAGCGATTTCCTAAGAATTTGCTAATTGACTGCTCGTGTTGCCATTACGCTCGGTGGACTTTTATCCGATAGTCGGATACCTTTTGCCGGCATTGCTTCCAACGCAACGTCACGAGATCGAATCGTTTACCTACACTGATTTCAACCGCTCAGCGATGCGTGGCCAATGTGGCCAATGACACCGAGACCAATGCGTTTGCGCTCCGGGTCGAAAGATACAGTTTTCTTTCGATACAAGACGACGATGTCTTTTTTCGCAACAAGAAAATCTCTAACCCCTCTTCTTCTTTTGAAGTTTTCCGCTCTCGACAGAACATCTTTATGGGACCAATAAACTCTCGGCCCACCAGAGTCGCCAGATCAGGAGGATCGACGGTAAATATTGACAAAAGAGGACCAAGCTCCAATCGCGTTGCTCTTGTAATATGTTGTCAAGGTCAACATTCGGAACAACTTTTTCTTATATACACACTACTGTGCAAAAGAAGGAAGCACCCGGCCATATTTAATAGAAAAGTGTAAAAAATCAAATGAGAACACAGTAAGTTTTGAAAACTTGAAAAAATTTCCCTAAATTTTAATTTCAAATTTCCCCGAATTCAAAACTTGAAATTTTCCTGAATTCAAAACTTGAAATTTCCCTAGATTTTCACTTGAAAAATGTTCCTAAATTTAACCCGAATTCAAAACTTGAAATTTCCCTAAATCTTAACTTGAAATTCCCTACATTTGAGCTTGAAATTTCTCTCAATTTAATCTTGATATTTCCCTGAATTCAAAACTTGAAATTTCCCTCGATTACGAAGAAAAGCGTAAAAAATTAAATAAGAACACAGTAAGTTTTGAAAAATGATTCCGCTGTTTAATTGAATGGTTCCAAGAATTGTGTTATTGCGCATTATCTAATATCTTAAGTGCAATAAATCAATCATTGTACAATACAATTTCTACATAAAGTTATTGTTTGTCATTATGTCTTATAATTATATTGGGTGCTTCTTTTCTTTGCAGTAGTGTATACCCGTCGCTCGGTCTTAGTTTTCGAGATATTCGTAAAAAACTTGAATTTTAAATCAATTGTTTATTACATACATTCTGCCCATTATCTCAAAATAATTATTTAAATAGAAATAAATTTTTTAAAAATATCACGTTTTTAAGACGGACTAAAAAGTATAAAATAATTTTTCCTAGTCCCATTCAAATTCCTAACTCTATACAAATAGTCCTTAAAATTTGTGATTTGTGAATTTTTAATAGCTATGAAAATGCTTGTAAGATTTAAAACGAAAAACGTGGGGCACAAGATAATAGTAAAGAGTCCGCGCGCGGAGCAAATTACCTACATTCTTATGAGAGCTTTCACAGTTCAGCAGATGGTCCGCAATGTAATTTGCCCCGCGCGCGGACGATCCGCTCGACTGCGAAACGGGACATAGACCATATAAACCTATATGTAGACACGGCATAGATACTTTTCCTTGGGGAAAAGATAAAGTAATTTGGGCCTGACTGGTAAAGTAATTTGGGCCCTCTTCGAGGCCCGACGATGCATACAGAAATCTATGTGAAACGCGGAACATTGTAAGTGTCTTAGGTGAAGCCACTTCCCAACCCAACCTAACCACCAATCAACTCAGGCTATACCTTCTCCTCGAGGTCCTCTATATGGTTCTATACATTTGAATTACCGTGTTCGGTGACAGATTGTAGGAGGATAAAGTGTACTTGTAATCTAAATTTAACGAGAACTTTTAACAATTATCTCCGAAACAAAGACCGAGCGACGGGTACATGTATCGAGAAATTTGGTCAATATTTCCGAATTGACTGGAATCGGAGGGAAAAAGTTACCCTCTCTCTGCCAGTACCGGATTAGGAACGTGGCATTGTGACACATGCACGACAGAGACGAAATGCGTCACGTGACCTGGCCGCGGCGGAAGCGTAGGGGAATAGCGTCGTAGAAGGGGAACAGTAGAGTTGTGTTACAATGTCACGTGACTAATCGGGTACTAGCTGAGAGAGGGAAACTTTTTCCCCTTATCTGGCGACTCTGGGGAGATTGTGTTGCACTCTGTACATATAAATCAAAAAATTATTTAATAAGTGATAAATTACAATTTCAATTCTTGGGGAAATTACGCGATGTAAATATGTTTAGAAATAAGAAATAAAAATAAGCGCCCGATTTATACTACGTACAGATTACATTTTTATTTTGTCACCTTCAATGAGCATCGTTACTATTGAAAATAATTGTCTTTTTATTTATTACGTATTAGGTCTAAATAATAGTTCGATGTATACAAAATGAAAATAGTAATTTTGTTGCAATTATATTATATTATAGTCTGTTGAAAAATACGGTGGGTTCAAATCATTATTTTTAAAACACTCAACATTAGCAATATGTTGTTCTTAAAAAAGAATTTGCATCTTCGCCATTTTCAGATATACGATCTTTCTTCTTACTTCCTTTCAACTATGAAGGATTAGAACAATGTTTTTTATTTTCAAAGTTCATTAAAGTCTTGTCGTAAAATTTTTTAATAGGTGCGCGATCAACCATAATGACCATTGCACAACTTGAATAACTTTTCTACTGTAAATTTTAAAGTTCTTTTGTTATGTATGTATACGCATATGTATCTATGTATGTATTATTACCTTATTAAAGTATGGTTTATTTATAGATTTATCAACATATATCAGAATTATAAAATGAGTCAAGCGAAGCTCGTGACTATTTGCCAAGAATGTCTAAAGTAAAATGTATAGTAGAAATACTAAATATTTCAATGGAAGACCAAATATTTATTGCTAATGGAGGTGCATGCAGTAACAAGGTTATGAGGTGCAAAAGTAATATACAGTCCACTATACATCTTTGACAGGATTTCAACCATTGAAACTCCTACGCGTCCTCTAATCGTCGCTAAGGTAATTGTCGACGTCGCGACGCACATACAAGTAACGTGTTTCGCAATGAAAGTTATTACGAATAACTTATTGGGTATTATCGCGTAGGCAAAAACATAGGTACTGGAGAATCGCAGAAACTACAAAACGTTGCACAACCAGAAAAGAAACGCGAATCGTGAATAATGTATTCCACTCTGATATGCGAACTGCACACGCACATAGAACGGAACACAAGTTGGTCTAATGTTAGATAATTACGCAGTAATAATTAGTAATTGCACACGGGTACACAAAACGAAGGACAAAGAAAAGGAAAAAAAGGTTGTGGAAGAAGACTTAAGAATAGTTACCATGCGAGATTTCAGCATGATCTCGGACTGCAAGATGATTATATAGCATGACCTTCTCCCTCCTATAATTGAATACCGACACGACTGCTTTCTTCAAATATGACTGGTAGTCGAATATTTGATGAAAGTCATTTTTGTAGCGATCTGCTCTTGTTACTATGTACTTGTTTCTATAAGAACACTACTATTTTGAACAAAAATGTCAAGTATTTTGATAATATGATTAAAAGGAGGCTAGAAAATAATTAAGGAATATAAGAAAGCAGAAATCAATATTCTGAATTCAAAAAAACTGCTTTATTTTTGTTATAAAGAAAATATTACAACTTGATGTACATAAGTGTAACGAAATTTCTATAAGAACAGGCAAATAAATTCGAACAAAAAACTAAGTTTAGAATATTAGTATTTAGTACTTCCACCGTTACATTTAATCACTTCAAATATTCTATTTTCCATACTACAAACTAATTTTTGCAACGTTGTTTTATGGATTTGATTCCACTCATATCTTACTGCGTTTTCTATCTCTTTAACGTTGTTATACTGCTTTCCATTTTTATATACTGCTCGTGATAGGATTCCCCATAAATTTTCTATTGGGTTTAGATCGGGGGAACGTGACGGCCAGTTTATTAGATGCAAATTCTTTTGTCTAAACCACTCCTGAGTCTTCTTAGCATTGTGTATTGTTGCGTTATCTTGTTGAAAAATAACGTTGTCGTCATGATTTTCTTCGATGAAGTAAATTAAAGTGTCTTCTAATAGGGCGATGTATTTTTCTGCGTTCATTCTCGTACAAATTTTGCATATTGGTGTTTTTGAATTATAGCTAAACGCAGCCCACACCATTAAACTTCCGCTATAGTATTTAAAACCGTCAGGACCGTCTAGATTGAATTTTTTTTCATCGGAAAATATAACATTTTTCCATTCTTGACGCTAGGTCATATAGGTGATCTCTTGCGAATTTTAATCTTGCAGTTTTGTGCTCCTTCCAAAACTCTTGTTACTTCACTGGCAGTGCTATTATTAGTTGATATTTCTTTAAAAATACGAGAACGATCACGCCTTGTGAGTTTCGTATTTCCACCTGTATAATGGTTTTTGCCATATTTTTCACGCAATTTTAGAAAATGAAGTACTAGATCTATTAATTTTTTTGGCTATCTCTCGAATAGAGAAACCTGCATCGTGATATGCATCTATTTTTATTCTTTCTTCGGAACTTAAAACTTTTGCGCGTGGCATTTTAATAAATGAAAAATTATTTTATGTATGTTAAAAAATTTTGTATTTAAATTTCAATGCTTACTCTGTCTGAGGTATGGACGATGTTTCTTGTAGTAATAATGATACAGAATTGAGAAAAACTTATCGTTTTTATACAAATTTCGTACTTTCTACGATCAGCATTCAAGTATTTTTGTTTATAAACTGAGAACTTTCGAATTTGTTTACATACGCTATTACGCGGTAACGATACATTGTGTTCATAAGGTTTTCATACTACACTAACATAAATTTACCGAATAAATGAACTTTTGGCAGTAAATTATGACGTTCTTATAGAAATTTCGTCCACTGTATGTATACTTCGCTATACAGAGTGTCTGTATGTATTTCCTTGAAAGTGTTGATTCCTCGAGCCATTTGAAGCAACTTTTTTCTTTTCTTTTCTTTGCAAAAATGTTCTTCGCAGCTATGTTAAGGAGTTATTAACGAAAATACGGACTAATCGGAGCGCGGCTATAGCAGACGGATTCCGGCTCGGCCAATGCCAATGCCGCGCTCCGATTGATCCGTGTTTTTCGTTAATAACTCCTTAACAAAACCATGGAGAACATTTTTATAAAGGAAACAGTTGTTTCAAATGACTTCAGGAATCACCCCCTTCAAGGAAGTATAATATTTGTGAAACAGCCTGTATAGTGATCCCGTTTGACGATGCGTTTACAAAAACAGGTCTGTTGCAGTCACCGCTAACTATCGTATACTTAATATTCAATTTCACCTTTTTACAAAAGCTTTATGACAAAAGCGGGTGGGTGTAATTTCAAACAATAAAAAGATTACGAGAATTTGGTAAGACTTTAGAAACCCCTCCATCCCTCTCCTTTCGACACGTGACATACGTTATTCTATTCGTTTTGACATGCTGAACACAAAATGTATGTGTCATTTCTGGCTGAAATAAATAGTTTTCGAGATATTCGTGAAAAACTGCAGCTGCTACACATTGAATTTTGTGTATACGTGCACGTCCGTGCTGTCTGTGTGCGTCAGCACGATGCGACCGCTCGTCAATGTCAACTGTTTCTACAGATATATCACTACGATCGTCGAACGATCTAGTATATACCGCGTGAAATTTTTAAAACATGATGATGAAGAGTAAGTACATATTACGACAATACTACACACACCCACACGGTGTTTCTGAGAAGAAGGCTCTCACATTAAACAATATAAAATCAACTGAGACCAATATGTTTTGCTATCAAATGCGATAATATAATGAAAAATAATGATGTAAAGCTTCAAAACTTACCGAAAATTCCTTTCGTTAAGCGGAAAAGCCAATTGTATATTGTTGTAGAAAACAGGGTCTCACTCTGGTTATACATGTATAAGGTGAGCTTTCAATTTTGAAAGACTACACCTGAATTTTCTCCATGATCTAACCACAACTCATTCTATTCGCATGATTTTTCCATTTTTACTAGTTCAAATCCTGGATGACAGTTTTATCCAATTCCGAGCATGGACGACTTCGGAAGTTTAGTTCAGATTAACAACTTCATAATTTGGGAATACGTTCCTTTTTGATTAAAATGTCGTTAGCCGTTTCTTCTCAGAAACACCGTGTGGGTGTGTGTGGTATTGTCGTAATATGTACTCACTCTTCATCATCATATGTTTTAAAAAGTTCACGCGGTATATACTAGATCGTTCGACGATCGTAGTGATATATCTGTAGAAACAGTTGACATTGACGAGCAGTCGCATCGTGCTGACGCACACAGACAGCACGGACGTGCACGTATACACAAAATTCAATGTGCGGTAACTGCAGTTTTTCACAAATATCTCGAAAACTATTTATTTCAGCCAAAAATGACACATACATTTTTTGTTCAGCATGTCAAAACGAATAGAATGACGTATGTCACGTGTCGAAAGGAGAGGGGGGGGGGGAGTTTCTAAAGTTCAGCCGAGAATTTAAGAATGCCAATACGTTTCTTGCAACTTCATAAAACCACTCAAGAGAGAAATAAATTGCTATCTGGTTCCCATGTGTTGCAATTAATGAAAACAATTTTTATTTTCCATAAATCACAATCTTCGTAACGTTTTCAAAATACTCTTCATTTCGTGTCAAGCAACAGTTCGATCTGTTTCGAAAGTCACCTCCCACCTTTTCTTAAAGTTTCTTTCCTAATGTGTACTTTAATATTCTCTTATTATTCAATTTCTACTTTCTTAATATCATTATTATTATTATCTTTGTTTTAGTAAAAATTCTTATGAGATGAAGTCTGATACAAATTAAATATACAAATATCTCGAAAAATATAAATGATAGGGAGAAATGTTTTAGATAGAAGTTGAATGTGGTTTGCCGGGGGATACGGTAAACGGTTGTTCACGCTTGAAATCATCTTGAAAAGATCTATAAAGGTCAAATTTTAATTTTTAGATATGGACCCATACTTTTTATCTTGTATTATTATTACTGTCATCGTAATGTACGCAATGTATGTAAAATGCAAAACGACGCGACGTAAATTGGGAGAGCGTAAGTCGAGCAGTACGTAATGGTTAGAATAAAAATGGAATGTTTCTTTATTCAGACAAATAATCCCACCACCAGCAATATTGTGAAAATGTTCGAATTTTCTGTCACGCGGAGTACCGAAGTAAAATAAAGGAAGCTCTAGTAGATGTTTAATGAAAACATAACTAAATCAACGTTGAGCTTATATAATTTATAGATGGCTATAATAAGAAAACAATTTCAAGACAAAAATTGAATGTTTTCGAAAGTTTGAAAAAGAAAGATACGTATTTGTTTGTTGGGTCTTCAGTTTAATTTTACACTAAAATATGAAAATAGTTACTATTCTGAAAGATCGAAAAATGGAATGCAGTTGATAATTGTTCGCGGCGCCGTTGTATTTCGAAAATGTTCTTCCGAATCGTTCAAGTAATTCAAGGTAGTCCATCTGTTTAGCCCACCCTGTATATGTATACTTGTATTACCTCTTCAAATATTTCCTCGGTAACCTAAGTCGTGTACGGTACTTTGGACACGATCGATCTGACACGATCACAGCGAATTTTCAGTTGGGAAAAACGAGGCGGGGAGAAGAAAAGCAATGGATAGAGTGAAAGGTTCGTTAATCTAGCCGGAGGTCGGGCCGACACGTGCCGTGCACGCGTCGAAATCGCAAATTTTCTAGGTTCTATGGCACATTGTGCTCTCCGGCGTTCCGTACCCTTGTTGTTGTTCCCATGATGAGGCAGCCAAATACTACGCGTACGCAAGTACGTTCTATACGCCGCGCCAGCACACCGATTGTGACTCACAATAATCGTGAATATCTCTGTGTCCCCGAGGAGGTCGTCGCGTATTGCATACACGCAATAGGCGAAGACGAAGCGTCGTGCGTCGCGTCGCTACGAATTGGAAAACGAGTTTGATCGAGGGTTGCGCTACGCTTTGTCACCTTGTTAATCATCACCGATATCATTGTACGTGTCTCTTTCTTTACTCTCTTTCTCGCTCTCTCTCTCTCTCTTTCAGCTTCCGCCTTTTACTACTTTATAAACCTACCGAAATGTAATCGACACAGTGTTGGGCATTAATCGAATCAAATTTCAGAAAAATGTTGACAAAGGGAGACCCAGCTCCAATGATCTTGGCCTTGAAATATGTTGCCAAGCTCAACATTCTGAACTTTCCCCTATACATGTACCCGTCGCTCGGTCTTAGTTTTTAAGATAATCGCAAAAACTTTAAATAAATCGAAATTACGAGTACAGTTTATTCTGCAAGTTTTAATATAGGATAATCAAATTGAAAATATTACAATAATAATCTTGGCGGAGGGTGAGTGCGCTTGCAATGTTCCCGCATTTTACATGGACTTCTGTACGTATCGTCGTCAATAACAATACATATACAATATACAGTGAACCACGAAAGTATTTGGACGCACTTTAAAACAGTATAACTTTCTTACAATTGTACCAAACGACCTGATGTTTTCTAAGCAATTAGAAGCATTGATTTACTAAATGATCTGCAAAAAAGACTTTCCAAAAATTACAATTTACAAGGTTGCATGCAAAAATAAAAAAAGGATTTTTTAAAACTTTTTTATTTGGGTCCTTAATGAAAATTTAACATATATGTTTTGTAGATCTATGTTCGTTATACACATGCTGAAAATTTCATAAAAATCGATTAAGGTACCGAAGAGCTACAAGTGGTTAAATGTGGTGAAAATCATAATTTTTCGCGACATTTGGTCAGTTTCTGGTTAAAATCCACAGATTCTTACATCTTTCGATGCGTGGCGTTTTTTTCTGCGTTAACCGATTTCGATGAAATTTTTAGTATGTGTATAACTAACATACATCTACGAAACGTATATTTTAAATTTTCATTACGGGCTCTAATAAAAAAAGTTATAAATGGTGCCTCTTTTACTTTCTCATGTAATTCTTAGCAATTGCAATTTTTTCAAAATCTTTTTTGCATGTCATTTGGTAAATCAATTCTTCTAATTGCTCAAAAAAAGTCAGGTCGTTTGGTCCGATCATAAAAAAGTTATACTGTTTTAAAGTGCGTTCAAATACTTTCGTGGTTCATTGTATCAGGGCCCGCTCTAGGGGGGGGGGGGGCAACCCGGGCATTTGCCCGGGGCGGCAAAATTTAGGAGCGGCAAAATTTAGGGGCGCCATTTTGGCTGTAAGTGTGAGAAAAATATTGATGTTTTAAATACCCAATTAAAAAATAAAAAAAAGGGTCATTTTGTTCAACTCGTCCCCCCCAGGATTAAACCCTGGGTGCGCCAAAGGGACGGCAATTTGTCTTTTTGTCCAGGGCGTTGTAACCGCTAGAGCGGCCCCTGATTGTATGTACTGTATAGTTCCACGATTCCAGTCTTACACAGAATCTATCAAAAGTAGGTTAATCTACCAATACAATCCATTAATACTGAGATTAACTAGATTATAGGTGAGGACTGCACTTAGGTACACGCTTATGCGTCTCTCCGCCCCCCTACCATCCTAACCACGAACCATCTTGGACTATATCTTCTGTTTGAGATTCTGTTCATGATTCTGTACTGTTCCGTACTGTTCAAATGATCAAGGGAACCACCGCTTTGAAAGTTTTCCGACCTTTTTTGGACAACCTGTGTATACTTACAATACATATACATACATACAGAGATATGTATGTATGTACACTCCCGCTCATAAGTCTTACGACAGTGATCATATTTGTATTCAACTCTGTAAAAATGAAATAATCGTTAAAAGATACGAACAAATTTTTCCTTATTTAAAGGGTTATATGTCAAGGAAAGGATGCTGCACTTCTATATCAAAAATCTTACCAAGAAGTAAAAAAATATTTATATTTTCTTTTCATCGGAGAATCCGCTACCTTTCTTTATTACAGTTTCCACTATTCTTGGCATTCGCATGATCAAGTTTTTCATACTTTCTGTTGTTACATTATTATACTATTCTCGTTCCAAAATATTTCATAAATGTGTTATTGATGTAGGGCAAAAGTTTCGCACCTGTCTATCCAGGTTATCCCATAATTTTTCTATGGGGTTTAAATCTGGTGGTTGGGGTGGTCATTTCATAATTTTTAATGAATTATTACATTGAAGTTGGTCCAAATAGTTTTTACATATTTTTGACGTGTGTTTTGGATCATTATCATTATATTTGTATTATGTAGTTAACACAGTTAAAGTTCCATAATCTATACGAAATATGTACCAGAGTTTTACTAAAAACCAGAGGTGTCCTAAGACTTATGAGCAGGAGTGTATACATACGTATAAAGCCCGGCCAAAAAATTAGGACCACTCACAATTTTTGACGTCTTTCGTGTTTTTTGTCTGGGTATTGTATACATGCAATTTTAATTGACATGCATTACAGATAATTCCTGTACTCAAAACCCTTCTGTACGCATCACCTGTCACCACAATATTTGATTGAAAGCAATTCTGGATATTTGGCAAAATCATCCTAAAACAAAGCATGAGGAGTGTGGCAGAAAGGGTTGATGCTGTAATAAAAGCAAACGGGGGAACTTTAGTAGTTAATAAGAATTATTATTGCATTACGTGATCTGGTCTTCTAATGCTACGATTACCGCGAAAAACTTTGAAAATTATAAGTGGCCCTAATTTTTTCGGTCAGGGGCTGTAGAGATACTTGCCTTTCGTTGCGATCCCAGCACTGGATCAGAATATTTGGAAATATTACATCTACACCAGTAGGAGGACCCTCCTCATTTGCCACAACAACGAATGCTTTAAGTCCCATAGAAGAGTGACCCAAATATTCGCTCCATTTCGGTCTCTCGATTTTGGAATCTTTGCTATGTGTCAAATGATTGATTAAAAAGACGATAACTTTTGCAATATTGGACTATACGAGTTGGAGTTTTTAAAAAGATAGAACAATTGGTTTGCTACATTAGGCGAAAAAAAATTTTTTGAAAAAATTGAAAATGGTATGAATAATTTTTTAATTAATTACACTTGTTTTATGGAAACAAGCTACTGTGAGGTGAAAAGATCGAAAAGACTTTCCCGCAACAAAACAATAGAATGAGAGGACGAGTTGAGCCGTAAATAGTAAATATGAAATAGTAGGTATGGAATAGTAAATAGTAAATAGTAAATATTAAATAGTAAATAGTAAATAGTAAATAGTAAATAGTAAATAGTAAATAGTAAATCGTAAATAAAATGGTGGACGCATATTGATGACACCAGTTTTTAATTTGGTTGAACAGTAATATTAGCAGCACGTGTCAGTTAGGCGGGAATCGGAGCGTGGGTTTCTTTTTATGGGGATGCGCGAACGGTGCGTCGCTTGTCGAGAGCGAAACACCGACCGTGTAAACCAATTTGCACACCATGAAGCCCCTTTGATAGCGATCCGTAGTATGCACGAGGGTGAAGATATTTCCCACAGGAATCGGTGGTTGTGCGCATCGCTGAGAAGCGTGTTCCCACAGGATCCCCGGCTCTATGGGAACCGGTACGGATCGAAAAGTACCAAAAGTTGAATGCCTGAACCGGTTCGATGAAACAATGGAGCGTCGTTAGAATTGAAAAGCGCACGATAGCCTTCGCCAGCGGGACACTGATGAGCTCGCCGGATGATGAAAAGATACCGGCTGCTTCCGACCGGAACAATCCAGGAAGGAACTCGTTTAGGAAATCTCTTCGTATTCTCCTGATCTTGACCGGCGCAATACGACACGGGCGCGAGCGCGGGCGTACGACAAACTCACGACATATTATTCTCCCTTTCGTTCGTACTTTTCGCTTAATTACAATTTCATGATGAGAAATATGTATATTAAAAGCAAATCAACTTTGATTTGATGAAACGACTAATTTGTCTCTGCCTACACTCCGCAATCATATTATATTACAATCCCTATACAATATATGCATACAATAAGATTATGTGTTACAGTTTATTCGAGGAGAAATTCTTCAACGCCATATTCTAAATAATATTTCTTAGAATTACGAAACTATTGTGGATAACAATAGCTGACAACTAGATTGCGGTTTGTATGCATTCATGGCAAAAATGAGTAGAAGAGAGACAAAGCAGTAAAGAATTTAGAAGTATTGTTTCATTATCCTCAATCTATAAAACCTATTAAAAGAGGAGATCAATTTTTAGTTTGCTCCGGTTTGTTACAATTGATGTATAGAATTTTTATTTTGTATAAAGATCCGCAGTCTACCAATGACAGTTTCTGTTAAGCACGACAAAGATTGATTCAATTAACCCCTTGCACTACTATTTATTTTATGGTTATAGAGCGATTAAAAATTCATTCATCGATCAAAATTTCATAGAAAAAAAAAGAAAATTTATATTTATTGTATGCCTATGTTTTCACCAAAAAAGCTATACAATAGTTAAATTCGCTTATATTTATTTAACTGTTTATTTTAGAGGGCTTCTCATAAGACCCTTGACAAAGTGGTTCCTGAAAATTAGTTTGACTCCTAATAAAGGAAATATACGCAATTTCCTTCAAAATAATATGCAATTACAAAAAAGTAAGATCTGCAAGTTCAAAAAAAGAAATATACATTTTTCGTTAATGTTAAATTTATTGATGAAAGATAATGAGAACACACTTTAGCTTATTTCTACGTCGAAAGGCTATACAGGGCAATTCTGGGAACTGGAATAAGTTACTGCTCTTTTTTCAGTACAAATAAAAAAAAATGGTGGAGGAAAAAATCATATGTCATAATACATCCTTGCTATGACTTATTTTTTATGTGGACACACCGATGCATCCGCCAGACGCAATTACGCTTTATTCTTTAATGCAACCCAATTTTTTTGTTACACCAATCGATCCCTTTTATTGTCCTACGTATAAAAGTACTAACCCAAGGTCATCGAAATGTCAACACTTCATGAAATATTTGAGATTTTGTGCCAGAAAAACGTACTTTACTACAAGATGTGTGCAAACTCTCGATTTGAATTGAGGATTGTGGGGTCTAATGCCGTGTTTACTCCGACACAAAATTGTCAAATATCTCGTGAAGTATTGACATTTCCATGCCCTTGGGTTAGTACTTTTATACATAGGATAATAAAAGAGATCGATTCGTTTAACCAAAAAAATTAGGTTGCATTAAAGAATAAAGTGCAATTGCACCTGGCGAGTGCATCGGTGCATCCACATAAAAAATAAGGTCATAGGCTATCATTCTTTTGCTATTTTCACTTAAGAAAGAGCAGTAACTTGTCCCAGTTCCCAGAATCACCCTGTATACATGTAACAAATTCCCGAAACCACAGATTGTTATCTTATTTATTTTGCTAGAAAACATTTTGAAAATAATTGTCTTTAGCTTCCTAAACCGGAACCCCTTCTTAAGATGCGCATCTTCTTCAGGGACACCTAAATTTTCTCATAGCTTACCTAATTACCTACTCAATTGTTGCATCAAAATATGTTTCAGACAAAAGTTGTTAGACATCAATCGGTACATAGAATGCAATAATTAGTATTTGAGATTTTCTTTCATACTGTGTAATATTTAAATGCAATTTGAACGAGTATTGAAAGCTGAATAAAAATTACTAAGGTGTATGTGGGTTGAAAACTAATAATTATCGAGGTATTCTTTGATTAAACTTTAGCAGAAGTACAATGACGAACCTTTTTTGTTTTTAATTCTTCTACATACTTAAAGCTTCTACATGAAACTTTGACAAATATATTTGCGACATTTCGCCGATTAAAAGAGACCGAACAATATACAATTTGAATCGCATTGACTCGTTTAATCCACGATTCGGTAGAATAATCGTTTTTTTACATCGTGAATTAAACAAGTAAATACGATCCAAACCGTATCATGTTGAGAATCATTTTAATCAGAAAAGCGTCAGGAATATGTTATTATTAAATTCAATTAAATTGTAACAAACATGCATAGACGATTCAATCAACATTCGCTGAAGAATATCTCAGTAACTATCACTTTTTCATCCTGTATACCTTAATATTTATACTCGGTATTCAATACCTTTTCGAATTACATATTTAAATATCATACGTTATAATACAAAAACTCAAGGTCAGCTTACTATATGTACAATATCTCGATAGAATCTCAAGATATAAAAGAACTTTTGCTTAAAACATTTTGTTATATTGTACAACGAGTAAGTTATGAGTAAATTCAGATGGTAGAGTTACGTGATTCACCCCTGTATGCCGGCACGACGCGGCGCGGCGCAACTTACATACTATGTACGCATGTACGTGCAGCTGAATAGCCGCGACAAGACGGCACGCATATCTATGTAAGTACGTACCATCGCATCGCATCGGGGCCAGAATCTGACTCATAGGTCACAGTATGGTGTGTGGACTTACAACGAGTGAGTCCACTATACGATTATACCATTACACCATTACACTATTACACCATTACTCCATTTTACTGTTCTACAGAGTATCGGTGGTACCTGGGAGGGTTCGCATGATCATGTGTACATACATACAGTATACAGACATACCTGCTTTTACGTATGTACATCCTACGACAAAATAACAGGACATCCTTATATTTTCTGCATATCTTGGATTCAATGATGTTCATGAACACTTGGTATACAGTGACTCAAGCATGACACGAGCATTCGTACACTCTTTGAAAGAGAACACATTTTTCAAAAGAGGACCGAACGACTTGGATTTTTTTCAGAAGTTAGAATAATTATTTCACTGTACGATGCGAGAAAGAAATTTTGAGAAAATTGCAATTGGTCGGAATTGCGAACAAAAGAGTAAAAGTTGCATTTTACAACTGTTTTACGTGGGTCTTTATTAAAAAGACCCGAGAAAAGAAGAGAGAGAAAGAGAAAAAGGTCCGTTTTCGCCAACAGAAAACTGCCGGGTCCGCGCGAATCTAACTACCAGATGCGGGAACCTACGAGAGCCAGGCTAGCACCGAAGGTTTTTCTTGCTTTTTGTAGCGCTGTCCTTGGAGGTGAACATATAATAAGAATCTACTGTCTACTGTTGATGCTAGGTATTTAACCGAGTCTTTGTATCGAATTTTGTCAACGGATTCTAGGTCGCCAATTAGGTGGAAGAATTTAAAATTCTTGGACAGGATGGTTTCGCATTTTTCTGTGTTCACTTTTAGCTTCCATGATGCTATTTATTGCGTTTTTTAGGACTTTTTGTACCTGTTCTGGATTTGCACCTGTGCGATATACTATCAGGTCATCTGCATAAGCTATCATGGAGCATTTTGTTCGATCCGGGCCAAAAAGGTTTAGTATGTCGCTAGTGAATATTGAAAGTTAAAAAGGATTGGTGAGTTTATTGTCTTGTTGGAGGCCATTTGATATTTTGAATGGGTAGGACAAGGCGTCGTTGGTCAGGCAGACTCTGAATGATCTGTCCTTTATTATGGAGTTGATTAATTTTATTAACACTAGGGGAGTTCCTTTCGCTTTAGTTTGCATATTAATCCGTCTATCCAGACTATATCGAAGATCCAGGCTTTCTCGAGGTCGACAACTTGACAGGTGCCCGCACAATAATCACCGCTTAGGACGAGATTGACATTGGAGGACAGTTTGTTTATTGCGCGTATTGTTGTGCAGAGTTTTCTGAACCCATATTGGTTTTTAGGGATGATGTCTTTGCTACCGCAGATGTCTAGAATGCTATCGTTGATTTATTCGTTCGTAAACTTTTCCAATGTTCGGAAGTAAGCTAATCGGACGGTAGTTATCCGGCAAATATGAGTCCTTGTCTTTCCTGGCAAGGGGAACGTACACTTCCGGGAGTGTACAGTAATTTAGAAGATTGTTAAATAGTGTATGTCCATATGATGTTACCTGGTAATTTTTTAAGTACGAAGTTATTTGTGATTTCGAAGATCGTCAGGTAGGCGACGCGATCACTGGGAAAATTGACAGTTTGTAATTGGTCTGTGTGAGAGTATTTTGTCGTTATTCTAGAATCAGTCAGCATTAGGTCAACACATGATTCGTAACTTGGGACTGATGGTGTTGTCGTATAGAATAGTTTTCAATGTCGTGGTCAAGGATCCATGAGTTAAATGTAATCCCACTCTCGTCATTCAATTTATTGTTCCAATTTGTGTGCTTGACATTCTAGTTTCTGAGTCTAGTTTCAGATTAGTAAAAAGATTGTTAAGTTCGTTTATGAATGTTGAGGTTCTGCTTTTTTCCCATAAATAGCAGCCAGCAAGAGGGTGTTGCCGTTATTTATGTTTAGTTGAATAGCTGTTCTCTCTATTGATTCGAACAGTCTATTCAATTCTATTGTTTCGAAACGTATGTTTTTCTTATTATGATTGCTGTGCTCCGCTCTTGTCAGTCAGTCTGTCATTTCTAATTATGTGCTAGTTTTTTAGGTAGAACGTGTGCTTTTGTTTAAGATGAGTTTCGTTTAGAAATAGGATATCCGGATTATCGTCTTCTATTAGTTTTAGAAGTGCTATTCTTTTAACATTGCTTATGAGCGAGTATGTGTTTAAGGAAATATCCTTTATATTGCAACTGGTTGAATTTCTACACTGTTATGGGTTAGTACCGATAATATATTATTTATTAGATGAGAAAGCGTGTTTGCAAGAATCTTTGTACTGGACTCTAAAAATGAAATGATCATATTATTGTCCTCGGTTTGACTCGAGATTTGGGGAATCGTTGGTGCTATGCGTGGACGTCTATCGCTTAATCGGCCCGAGGTTGTAGCAGCGTAGAAGATCCCTGTTTCGGTCAGAGACTCTGTCTGAATTGCTTGCCTGGTGCTTTATTTTGTGGCTCATTAAATCTTTAACCGTTGGACAATCTCTGTACGAGGCAAGGTGTCCAAAGGTCTTGCGGTTCACGCAGAAAGGAATGGTACCAGAGGAGTCGGAAGGATCAGCGGAAGTTTTTTTAGGGACGTGTTCCCCAGTGATTTCCATTACATTTGACGTATCTGCAATTTAGATTACAACTCGTAATCGGTGGCGCTGTGATCGAAAGGTTGCCAGTGCTTACATTTTATTGGTTACGTTTTATTGGTTCATTGCAACGTGATATTTCACGGCCTCTAGTACAGGCCAGAACTTGTGATGTGGCAACACTGCATACAGACAGAACATCGCATCGGACCGATCAAGTTACTGCATATGCGCAGTAGCATACATACATATACGTATGTAGAGATCGCTGTGACATAACGCGAACGACTTCAAATCACTTCAAATCGGACTGAAACAGCATTGCCAAACCATGTTCCGGCCTGGACTAGAGACTACGGCCGTGGATATGACCGTTGGCTACGTATAATAGCGTGAATTGTATAAATTATCTATTTATTTAGTTCTATTGAATAAACGTTGCTCGAAAAATGTTATTATAAAAATATAAAATCTTAATATACTTCAAGAGTTACAAAATGCAAATTTTCCTCTGAAACATATACAATACATTAGTAGATTAATTTAATTAACAAAAATACTTTCTCTATTTATTTTTTCAAGTTAATTTTTATTGCTCGTTTAAATATGAAAGCACATTAATAGGGACAAGCACCCTACCATCGCTTAAGGAAA
Organism: Lasioglossum marginatum; assembly: GCA_028455795.1. NCBI lineage: Eukaryota > Metazoa > Arthropoda > Insecta > Hymenoptera > Halictidae > Lasioglossum > Lasioglossum marginatum. Next base: position 19,634,355 of record CM052245.1, read on the forward strand.
GAATATATTCAGTCTCGGAACAAATTAATGAATATGCGTAACAAATTTTGATCTTCTAACATGATAATGCTGCCATTCGCAAAGCTACAGTTGTCGAACGATGTTTTGAAGGAGAAAACACATCAATTTTACCATGTCCAGCACAGTTATGTATATCCCCGGATATACATAAATATTATCGAAAATTGTTCAAGCGAGCTCTCACGAACCGTAGAAGCGCATGAAAAGCGGTATGATAATATTCAACAATCACAGCGATCTATTATGGTAGAACGGAGCCGTTTATCGCAGGATATAATTAAACCCTTGCCGTACCATTTTCTTTACAGTTGCAGTGATTAAAACGTCTTTATCCCCAAAAATATCGTAGAAAGGAAAAGAAAATTTATATTTTTTGTATGGCTATATTTATTTTAGTGTTTAAATATTAATTACAAACGAATCAAATTTTACTTCATCTAAAAAGAAAAGCGTAACATTCATATAATATTTGTTAGACAATTTAAAAATCTTCATGACGAGTCTGACTCGTTAAAATACAGCAATGGGTTAAAAGACTATACAATAAATCCTTAACAAAATCGGATGCTCGAAGTAGAAAATATGTAGGGTAAACTCTACGATGATTGGCACCCTAAACCAAAACCGTAGTAAAAATCTTTTCATCTTCTTTTTAAATGTTTAAACGAGCTTAACTTTCTATTATTATAAGCTAATAGAGATTTTTCAGCAAAATCAAACAGTTTTACGAGTCATAAATCTTTTATTATAAAATATATTCAGTGAGTAACAGTCAAGATTCAGTGAGAACAGTAAGACAAATAGTACAGTCATTGGCACATTTGCTAACAGTCATATGTAGAACTCTGTTATGAAAACCTACAATGTTGCTTTGAAATATAAATAAGAAGCAATAAAAAGTGATTTTCTATACCAGGATTTCTTAATATGTATTTGCCGTTTCAAGTTTCAATCAAAAGTGCCAATAACTACTGTAGTGCCAGCAATAATGAGTTACCCTGTGTTCGTCGACAACTCATTTCACCGACACTGTCTTCATCAACACGATTTAACCGACGTTATCTTTCGTCGACACTATCTCGTCATCGACATGGTCGACAAATATCTTCATCATCGACATGATTTGACCGACACTATGTTTTCATCGGCAGTCCGTGTTTAGCGACAGGTTTGAGTTCATTAGTTTCCACTGACACCAAATTCGTATTTGCTAATGTTGATTAATCGTTATTATTATTGTTATGTTCTCGACGCATTTAGTTGCTTGTATAATAAATAATGAAGAGAATTACAAACAATGCAAACCATTGTTGTTTAGATCAAAGTTTTTATTGCTCGCTTGTTTTTATTGCTATTACTCAGAATTTCTTTAAATAAACAAACTTTATTAATAGGTACACACAAATGAACAAAAATCATAATATTTCGATGTAATGTAATAATGTGTAATAATGTGTAATAATGATGTGTAATAATGTGTCGATGAAAACATAGGGTCGGTCAAATCATGTCGATGAAGACATTTGTCGACGATTTGACCACGTCGATGAAAACATAGTGTCGACGAAAGTTAATGTCGGTCAAATCGTCGATGAAAACAGTGTCGGTGAAATGAATTGTCGACGAACTGGGTAACCCAGCAATAGTACAGTTTACCGCCTCCTAGAAGTTAGCCCCCCACTTGTCGAATTAACTAATTTTAACAGTTGTGCTGAGTTGTGCTAAGTTTGTGCTACATTGTGCTCGAATAATATAACCATAATATAAAAAATAAGATTAAAAATGGATAAAAACGATTTTTTGAGTAGCCCCCCACTTTTAATTTTTTTCAATTTTCTCAATTGTGCTAAGTTGTGCTAGGTAGTGCTAAGATTGTGCTAAAGTATTACTTCAAAAAAATAATAAATAAAGAAGTTATGGTCAATAATCGTTTTGGACAACAAATAAACGATAGTTTATTTAAATTAAGTTTGTTTAAATTAAGATAGTAAAACAATTATCCAAACAGCATATAATCATATATCTAAGTTGTGCTAGCCTAACACAAGTCAGCACAACTTCCAATTTCCCCAGCACCACGATATAAAGGACACTTTACTCTTGTGCGCGGCCCTTCGCGCTTCCGTACTATACCATTTTTGGAGTTTCTGGTTATCCGACAAACATAATATTGCATATCTGGGTTGTGCTAACCTAGCATAAGTCAGCACAACTTCTAATTTCCCCAGCACAACGATATAAAGGGCAGTTTACTCTTGTGCGCGTCCCTCCGCGCTTCGACACTACATCATTTTTGGAGTTCCCGGTCATCCGACAAACACAATATTGCATATCTGTGTTGTGCTAGCCTAGCACAAGTCAGCACAACTTCCAATTTCCCCAACACAACGATATAAAGGGCACTTTACTCTTGTGCGCGTCCCTCCGCGCTTCGACACTACATCATTTTTGGAGTTCCCGGTCATCCGACAAACATAATATTGCATATCTGTGTTGTGCTAGCCTAGTACAAGTCAGCACAACTTCCAATTTCCCCAACACAACGATATAAAGGGCACTTTACTCTTGTGCGCGTCCCTCCGCGCTTCGACACTACATCATTTCTGGAGTTCCCGGTCATCCGACCAACATAATATTGCATATCTGTGTTGTGCTAGCCTAGTACAAGTCAGCATAACTTCCAATTTCCCCAACACAACGATATAAAGGGCACTTTACTCTTGTGCGCCTCCCTCCGCGCTTCGACACTACATCATTTTTGGAGTTCCCGGTCATCCGACAAACATAATATTGCATATCTGTGTTGTGCTAGCCTAGTACAAGTCAGCACAACTTCCAATTTCCCCAACACAACGATATAAAGGGCACTTTACTCTTGTGCGCGTCCCTCCGCGCTTCGACACTACATCATTTTTGGAGTTCCCGGTCATCCGACAAACACAATATTGCATATCTATGTTGTGCTAGCCTAGCACAACTTCCAATTTTCCCAGCACTATGATATAAAGGGCACTTTACTCTTGTGTGCGGCCCTTCGCGCTTCAATACTATACCATTTTTGGAGTTTCTGTTTATCCGACAAACATAATATTGCATGTCTGAGTTGTGCTGGCCTAGTACAAGTCAGATATGCAATATTATGTTTGTCGGATGACAGAAACTCCAAAAATGATATAGTGACGAAGCGCGAAGGGCCGCGCGCTAGAATAAAGTGCCCTTTATGTCGTGGTGCTGGGGAAATTGGAAGTTGTGCCGACTTGTGCAGATCTGTGTCAATTAAACATATTCTGAAAATTTCGTCGAAATTGATCGACGTTGCAATGAGCTACAATACTATATATCCTATCGGGCGGCGCGTACCACTGGTGGCTCACACTTGAATGTTCCATCAGACGCGTGCGTACCACCAAAAATGTAATTCGTTTAGTAACTAGAAAAAATTGCCATATACAGTGTTTTATTGATATAAGTCTCCAGCACCGGTCTGCCGATGGACATTTATGCGCCAGGGATAGTATTTTTTGACTTTTGCCGAACATAGATAAGGACAGCCGAGCTCGACAAGCTCGGTCGCCGAGAAGTGTAAACATAATTAATCTGAATTTCTAACTTCTTTATTTTTCATTATTTTTTTATGGGACTTCGAAAAACGTATTCCTTGCATTTTTCTAATGCAAAATCATACCAAATATGATATAATTTCGATGATATTTATTTATAAATGATATTTACTTTAATCGCCTATTACAAGTAAATATCATCGGAATTATATCATATTTGGTATGATTTTGCATGAGAAAAATGCCACGAATACGTTTTTCGAAGTCCCATAAAAAAATAATGAAAAATAAAGAAGTTATAAATTCGGATTAGTGTGATCTCACCGATATACTCGAGCCGCATGATATCATACTTCTCGGCGACCGAGGCCTCTCGAGTTTCACGGCCCCTCAAGGGGGGTATACCCCGCAGTAGTGGGGATAGATATGGGACATTTACAGACCAAACTTTTGGGACATTTATGGATAAAATACTGTAGTTGGAAATTTAAATAATGGATATTAGTTCGGCGGCGCCCATGGGAGAGAAACATGAATTGCCGCGAAGGCGTGAATGTGTTTTAAAGATGATAAAAATTGCAGATTTTCACGATTTTCGGCCTGCATTAAATCCAACTGCAATAAATCTAAGGATTTTAACATCTTCCCATGCGTGTCGTTTTTTCCCGTGTCGATCGATTTCGATGAAACTTTCACACTGCATACAATTGACACAGATCTACAAAACGTAGTTTAAAAATTTGCAATATAGGCCCACATAAAAAAGTTGTAAAATTCAACTTTTAGTATTTTCTCTGCAATTCCGATACAATTGCAATTTTTGAAAAAATTTTTTTCACATCCTGTAGTAAACTAATTGCTGTAGCTTCCCAAAAAAGTACAAATCCTATAGTTCAATATTAAAAAAGTTATCGTCTTTTTTAGTGCGTCCGAATATTAATTCGGGTCATTGTAACTCCAAGATGGAGGGTCCTAGGAAACACCGAAAAATTGACTTTTGGCCACTACGCCGGCCTTTTTTTCCACTGTGCGCCGCGCCGGTTGAGTTATGAGTCGCCTGTAGAATGCGAGTGCCACGGTGCGTCGCACCGGAAGCACAGAGATTGTCGGAGGGTCTTCCTTTACGTTTACGATGGAATGTATACGTAGTACATACTATGTATGTACGTATAATGGTAGGCGCATACATGTATACACTGTAACTCTGTGACCAGTTTCAGGGCGCTAACGTGTAACAACTAAACACACGTGCTTTCCGTCTCATTGCAAGGTCTTCTCGACGCGTTTGATCAAAGTGACTCGCATCGCTCGACCGGCTTTTCTGGTCGACGCGCGACGAGGGTTCATTGGAAAGGGTCCGAATCCACTAATTTTATTACGATCTTTCGTTTCTGGTGTCTTTTGGTTTCACTCGGATCATCCGTAATGAAGTTCAGCCCTCTGTTTCACTTACTCGGATTACGCAGTCCTGAACTAGTAGATTGCGTGGAAATAAATCGTGGTGTTTCATCATAACATTTCGAGTAATACAGCCCGCAAAGAAATTCGATTTAGCCAAGTCAATGCTTGCCGCTTTATGAAAAAGCGAACCATATTATTTATTAATATTACTTGTATCATTAGAACCAATACCAGCGACAACAGTTTTAGAGCATAAAAGAAATATATTTATAAAGGTAAATATTCGTGAAAATATTGAACGATATCAAGATCAAGTAGAAAATACTTCTAGTAGATTTCTTCATAACAAAAAAGCAATTGTATCCTATTAAAACACCATCTAACCTAAATTATCCTCGTAAGTCATAGTGCAGTTTATGATTAAATTTTGAAAAAAAAAGTTAACGAAAATATTCCTATAATCATCTTAAAGCTTTCATTGAACAATGTCAAACAGATCAAAATATTTTCAACCGAAGCTCTAATCACAGAGTAGTTTAACATGATCACGTTTTATGGTTCATCTTATACCTATACAATGTACATACCTACAGCTACAGCTAATAGATACGAGCTCGCACCTGATTATATTTATTCTATATATTCTACTTATTTAATAACTAAAATTAGGCTTATAGCCAAAACTGAAGCTTTTGAAAACTGTTATGATATGGGTTTCCGTTCTTGAAACAGTTATGAAAAACATTTATTCTAAATAACTATTATGAAGGACCTAAATTTCAGACTGCAGATAACTATCAATTTCAGTTACGGTTTTTATATCAGTTCTATAACTGCTACTTTGTATTAGGTGTACAAATAAATTCGGTGCCATTACATACAGTGACTCCCACTAATATTCGGACGTTCTATAAAAGACTATAACTTTTTAAATATTGTACTATACGATTTGAACTTTTTTTGGGAAGCTAGAGCAATTAGTTTACTACAGGATGCAAAAAGAAACTTTCTCAAAAATTGCAATTGATCGGAATTGTAGAAAAAATACTAAAAGTGGCATTTTACAACTTTTTTATGTGTGAGTCTATATAAAAAATTTTAAAAACACGTTTTGCAGATCTGTGTGAATTAAACATATTCTGAAAATTTCGTCAAAATTGATCGACGTTGCAATGAGCTACAAACGTTTAAAGATGGTAAAAATTGCAGATTTTCACGATTTCCTGCCTATAACTGCAGTAAATCTAAGGATTTTTACATCTTTCAATGCCTGTCGTTTTTTTCCCGCATCTACCGATTTCGATGAAACTTTCACAGTGCATATATATAATTGACACAGATCTACAAAACGTATTTTCTAAATTTTCAATGTAGGCCCACATAAAAAAGTTGTGAAATGCAACTTTTAGTATTTTCTCTGCAATTCCGACAACTTGAAATTTTTTTCAAAAATTTTAGTCACGTTGTGCAGCAAACCAATTGTTCGAACTTCTCAAAAAATTGCAAATCGTATGATCTCATATTAAAAATGTTGTCTTTTTAAGAGTGTCCGAATATTAGTGGGAATCACTGTATATTCAATTGTGTTCGCATTTCAAATTAAAATTTTCTCCCGCCGCTTTGGTGTTTTAATTTTTAATACATTTAATGGCGTTATATGTATACGAAATACTGTGAGATGGGCGATGGAGATGTTTGCTAACCATATAACAGTTTTGGTTGAGGACAGTCCTAGTCCATGGTAGAGGCAGAGTCGCCAGATCATGGGAATTGACTCGAATTGAGGGGAAAAATATACTCTCTCTCTGCCAGTACCGGATTAGTCACGTGACATTGTGACACATGCATGATAGAGACGAAACGCGTCACGAGACCGGGCCGTGGCAAAGCCGTGAGGAAATAACGATGCAGAAGGGGAACGGTAATTTGTATTTTTAGTAATTTGGCGACTATGCTTACACCCCATGAACTTTCCTTAAAAATCGATGCAAAAGTGGTGCCTCTCCGTCTTTAATGATTGTTTAAACATGTTTATCATAATGTATTAATATTGGATATCACTGGATTCGGGAAAGTCTACAGAATCTTTTGCTGTAAAGAACAATACAATATCTTTTATAATAACATGATAATATTTGTTCAAAGTCGAAAAATATGTCTTTTTCAAACTAAAATTTCTCAAAAACTCTGCCTCTAGAAGAAAAATTAAGAACAGATTCGGAATCAGCGCGAAAAACTCTATAAGAATCGCATAATGAGAATCGAAACGTTTTTTGGCTGTTGGACAGTGTGATTATATGATTTGATATGATTTGAGCCTTTATAAGAATAAAAAGTAATAAATGTAACAATAATGTAGGTTCGCATGGCTCAGCGAGGAAGCACATCATCAAGTAAACGGTAGTCCCGAGTTCGAATCGCGCCAACTGCACAAAAATCACTGAATTGTAATAAGGTCCTTTCGAAGACACAGTGGAATATTCCCTCAAGCAGTGCATAGAAAGTAGTATTATATAATAAGTAATTATGTAGTTAAGGTGTGGTTCTAATTATATAGTTAGGTGGTTCAGAATCCATCGTAATAAACAGTAGGTCCCGTTGAAAATTAGGCTGAAATAGGCTGAAATTAGGCGATAGTGAGAGTGGAAAAGAAGGGGAGAGTGGTAAATGGATTTGAAACCCTGAGGGGACCAAATATCATTACTTTTATACTTTTATCTAATAAATATACATATATCTAAATCAATATACATATCTAAATAAAATATACATATATATCTAATTTTTGTTATAACTTGTTCTTAAATTTGAAAATTTTAGGCGTCTCTAGGCATCTTTCTGGCGTCTTTTAGGCGTCTCTTTGGCGTCTTTCTGGCGTATTCTGGGCGCCTTCTAGACGTTTTTCAAAGACGCCCAAAAGACGCGACAGAGACGCCTGAAAGACGTCTAAAAGGCGCCTAAAAGAAGCCTGAAAGGCCCCTAAAGGACGCCCAAGAGACGCCTTTTAGACGTCTGAAAAGATGTCTAGATCCAAAATAAACTCCACGACCAGGAAGATCCCGATGAAATCGAAGCCGAACGGGAATCGACCACGGCAATTTACGACACCGTTCTCGCCAGCGCGGAAGTTTTATTGGAAAAATTACAAAGAGCTGACGTACAATCACGTCCGGATAGTCGAAGCACTACCGATTCCCCAGCGCCATCCGCGTCCGCGACAACTAGCAGGCTACCGAAAATAGATCTCCCAAGATTCGACGGCCGCCTTGAAAAATGGATCACCTTTAAAAACGCGTTTAAACAGATGATAGACTTTCGTTCAGAACTTAGCGACGTCCAGAAATTGAGCTACTTACGATTATCGCTAACCGGGAGGGCCGCCTCCGCGATCGAATCCCTCGCCATCAGCGATGATAATTACAAGGCCGCGTGGGAGCAATTAATGGAGGATTACGACAATGTCCGCGCTCTCGTCCTAAGACACACCTCACTGCTTTGGGATACACTCGCGATGCCAGATGACTCAGCAGATTCCATTCGAGACCTCGTCAATCATGTACAATCCCACCTGCGATCATTACAATCTCTCGGGCGCTCACGAATATTACTATATCAAAAGAACACGCTTATTGATACCAGCATGCCGAACATCGCGGGGATATTTAAATACCTCTGGAACACATCACATCGCTGCAAGACATACGAGTCAAACAAAACCATAAGAGAAAAGATCAACGAAACGCGATCATTCGGAAAATCAACCGCAAACCGTTGGACACGCGCACCCGAACGAGCAAGAGAAGCGTTTAATAAAACGCAACGAAGTCCGCCGACCCAAAACCGAACCGACGACAAATCTTCGCAACAACGACGAAAGAAGCGTGCAAAATCTGCAACTCCAGAAACCACGCGGCATTTTCATGCTCAAAATTCCTCGACATGCCCGTAACCGAGCGAGTAGAGATCGTGCAGAAAACAAACCTTTGCTAAAATTGTTTAAATCCGGGCCATTCGTCGGGAGAATGCAACGGGACTATGTCGTGTCTGCAACGGCAGACACAATACAAAACTACATCGCGACTCGGAATCAACAGATACAGATACAGAACAATGACTAGAACAAATGACGACAGACAGGCAAACTTTACGACCCAGAACCTTCATTTCAGACGGACAGACGAACGGACTATTGACCACAGCAACCATCTACGTGCTGGATCGCGATCGACAACCGATTTTATGCCGAACACTAATTGACACGTGCTCAAATGCCAATCTCATGACAGACGCATTGGCTAAAAAATTACGACTATCTACGAAACAACAAACCGCGACAATTGAGGCATTAAATCAGTTAAACACAGTCACGAATAAACTCGTTACAACAACGATAAAATCAAGACTTTCAAACTACGAACGGACACTAACTTTCTTTACGATACCGACAATAGCAGGACGGTTAGCCAACACTCAAATAGACCGATCAACGCTAGGCATTCCTGCAAACATTAAATTAGCTGATCCAACCTTTCACCGCCCAGAACGCATCGATATGTTGCTCGGGACCGGACCATGCCTTAGCGTAGGACAATACAACCTCTCGAAACGAAATAACACAGATCTCATTCTTCAGAAACCACAATTGCGATGGATCATCGGAGGTAGCGTACCGACCGCTCCTACACGAACGACACGCAAAACGTTTGCGACAAACATACAGTTCGACCTGCAAAGATTTTGGGAAATCGAAGAGGGACCCAGCACTCAGTATCCAACATTCGAAGATCAAGAATGCAAGAACCACTTCATTTCAAACGTGACGCGTCCGGAAGATACATAGTCGCATTGCCGTTTAACGAAAAAAGAAATCAATTAGGGGAATCTCGGTCGCGCGCCCTAAACCGATTTCTTTCCCTAGAACGGAAATTAGCACACAACGCAGACTTACGAACACAATACTCTACGGTCATTAACGAGTATCTCGCGCTCGGTCACATGTCACAGGTAGATACTTTCGACACGCCCGGATTCTACCTGCCACACAACGCTATCATAAAACCTTCAAGCACAACCACGAAGATTCGCGGGGTCTTCGACGGCTCCGCCAAATCGACCAGCGGTGTATCATTGAACGACACATTAATGACGGGTCCAACCATTCAAGATGATCTCTTCTCGTTGTTATTACGATTCCGGACGCATTCGTTATAACCGCCGATATCGAAAAGATGACAAAGAAGACAATTCCTCGTCCGACCGGAGGATCGCGCATACCAACGCATCTTATGGCGAGACAGTCAAGGTGAAATAGCAACATTCGAGCTAAATACCGTCACATTCGGACTGTCATCCGCCCCATATCTTGCGATAAGATGCCTTCATCAACTCGCAGACGATGAATAAGGCGACACACCGAGCGCAGTCGCCATACTCAAACGAAATCTGTACGTTGACGACCTGCTCACCGGCGCCGACACGATCAAAGAAACAAGGATCGCACAGCGACAGATTACCAATTTACTAAAAAGGGGAGATCTCCCAATCCGACAATGGGCCTCGAACGAACCCAAACTTCTCGCAGGTTTGCACGAAGATCTTATCCACCCGAAGATTCTGGGCGATGCAACCGCGATGAAAACATTAGGTACACAGTACAACCCGCTACAACGAATAAAATCAGCAAGCGAAACATTCTCTCAACCATCGCCAAAATTTTCGACCCATTAGGATTACTTGGACCGGTAACGATGACCGCCAAAATCCGTATGCAACAACTTTGGCAACTAAAAATAGATTGGGACGAATCGCTACCGACCAACATTCACACGGAATGGGTCAATTATGAAAGAGGGTTACAGAAATTAAACGACATTGAATTCAGCCGACATGCAACAATGAAAAACACAAGAAGCATCCAATTACACGGTTTTTGGGACGCCAGCGAACGAGCATACGGCGCCTGCCTCTATGCTAGAACAACAGACAAACGTGGCCACGTCAAAACACATATACTCTGTGCGAAATCTCGTGTCGCAACCTTAAAAACCGTTACACTCGCGCGTTTGGAATTATGCGGCGCCACGCTCTTAGCCTCACTCTATCAAAACGTTCGCAAAGCCATTGATGAAGTCGTTTTCTGGACCGATTCCATGATAGTACTCAATTGGCTAAATAAACAACCGTCCACTTTAAAAACGTTTGTCGCGAATCGCATAGCCGACATCCAACACAAAACTAAGACATCGTCATGGCGCCACATCAAATCAGTGGACAATCCAGCCGATTAACTTTCCAGAGGAATCACACCCACACAATATGGACAACATACCTATACATAAGAAGTCACGGGCTTACCTTAAAAAAAGCTATTAAAAAATGATATTAATAAAACAAAACAGATAATTCCATCGAATTCTATTTTTGAAACCATTTAATTACATCAGAATTATTTTTCTTATTTTCACAGATAGAGAAGATATTAACGTGACTTGATGTAAGCGGAACAGACTGTATCTGTGTAATAGAGAACATGAAATCACGACATATTACACGCATAGATTACTCTAAAGGGGGTGTTCCCCTACACATACAGCGATACATTAAGTCTTTAATCAACACTTCCTACACACTTTCTCTCCCTCTCTCTCTCATCATTTCCCAATGGAACGTATTCATGACAGTAAATGTTTCCAAATAATACATTATATTTGTATATACAAAAGTTTTCTTAATAATTGATAACAATACTAAATTCTGTGGCGATCGAATGCATGTAGGTCCAATGGGAGCTCACTTCAAATAATATACATTTACATACATTTCGTCAATTTTAGTATCCTTATTTTGAAAAATGAGACCGTAAAAGGGACACTTGGTGCTGTATCCTAGTTCGTTTACAAATTTTTCATTGCATTTCCTTCTGAAATCATTTTCATTAGATAACTTTTATGTTTTCGCTATAAGTTTCTAAAAACTCATTGTCATCGGTTTACTAGTTCAGTCGTTATAATTTATTTTACGCGTCTGCAAAACTAACAATTTTAGGATTTCGAAAAGTCCCATGAGATTCGTTCATTTGTTACTGAAGACTGCAACATATTCAAATTTGAACAAAATCCGAAACAATAATCCGGAAAGTGTCGGATTTCGCGTGGAATGACGCTTATACGATTCTAAGGATCCACAAAGTGTCCCGTAGAACCGGACATAGTGCAAATTACTAATAATACTTTGCAATGATCACAAATACTACTTATCGGAAAAAGTTCGTGAGGATACTTAGGTCAAAAATCAAACACTGTTTTGTACAAGGTGTCCCAAAAAAGTTACATTTCCATGAAAAGAGTGATTTCTAAGGTCATTTGAAATAATCTTTTCCTTTATGAAAATGTTATCCGCGGCTTCGTTAAGGAGTTATTCACGATAGACACACAGACACACGGACCAATCAGAGCACGGCTATGGCGGGCAGATTTCAACTCGGCGACAGGTCTCCCTGAGTGTGACGTCGTCATTGTTCGAGCCGGAATTCGCCCGCTGTAACCGCGCTCCGATTAGTCCATGTTTTTCGCCGCAGAGGCCATTTTTGTAAAGGAAACAGTTATTTCAAATCACCTTAGGAATCACCCTTGTCAAGGAAATGCAACATTTTCGGGACACCCTGTAGAATGTAGTTTTATTTAACGATGTAGTCACCATTCACTGTGATGAACCTTTTCCAACCTTTTCCCTGTTCTACGAGTTTACACGTCCCTATATTACAAAAATCTCAAGTTCTACTAACAAGAAATTAGTTAATTCCCGTTTTGACTTTGACATAATTCTTGAAATTGCTATGTGCAATGAAGTTAGTCGCGAAGGTTGGCTCTGTTTTCTTGCTATTTATCTTGCTTGGATGTATTTTTGAATCAGAGAAATCGAAATAATAAATATTAGTAGAAAAAGAAGCACACAACACTGAGGTTATTGCTGTTCGACATTCGAGGAATTGTTCTGGCAGATACTGGAGGACTAGATTCTGTGAACCAATTAAAGGAAATTTTTTCGTTAAAACGAACACACTCTATGCACACACAATATATTACAGAAAGATAATTTAAAAAATATTTATGCAAGATATACATATAGGAATACAACTCGACTTTCACCACGTCTCAAGACTCAGAACCAGAACGTACTGTTCTCTTAACTGTGAAAGTGAATTCGAAATGGAAGGTAGGAGGAAAAAATTATTTTTACTCGGGCACGAAGAAAACCAAATTATAGGACCTATAATCGTGCCCGAGTAAAAATAATTTTTTCCTCCTACCTTCCATTTCGAATTCACTTTCACCACGTCGAAGACTCAGAACCAGAACGTACTGTTCTCTTAACTGTTTGCTCGCGGACGCGTCGGTTCACGAATTTGTTCGAGTGCTTGGACTGAACTGAACGTGAACTTGATTTTCGAGGCTCCTCTATGGATCGAGAGGGCGGCTTTTTACCGATTGTCATAAGCAAGAAGATACCCTGATTGGTTTGCTGGACTTAGGATTCTCCAATCAGGACACCTTTAATTGTTCAAGTCTTCTACCGCTGATTCTAAGGGAGAGTTAGTCCGAGGGAAGAGTGGGGCGATACCTAACTCGAGTAATAATGAAGCGTCTCGGTACCTTGAAACTGTAATTAACGATCGCGGGTATGTACCTTGAAACCGTACTTACCAGGCGCGGGTGTTTTAATGGCCGAGGATAGTTGTTAACGGGGACCAAGTTTAGGGCGCGTTGCAAGTTTACAAGACACATAAAAATAAAATGTTTGGGTCACATCTAGGATGGTAACCAAATAGCTAGTTTGCTTAATCTTCGAGAAGGTCCTTAGGCCGCTATTAGACGAGGCCACTGGTGGCGCAACTTGGTGGCGGACACTGGTGACGCCACCGAATTGGAGGGCTTTAATGCATCGGTAACTGGTGGTACCACCAGACTGTGAAAGTCAATTGTTTATGTTTTCGCCAGGGGCGGATTAAGCCAGCGCGGGGCATTCACTGGATGTTAACGGTAGCCAGGGCTGCTACAAAATTTTAGTCCGGCCCTGGTTTTCGCGATGCTGGTGGCGCAACTTGGTGGCTTTGTCTAATAGGCTACATTCAAAACAATGCCCCGGCTGGTGGCGGCGTCATCAAATGTTGCCCGGCCGGTTGCCGATGCCGTCCACCAGATCGGCAACAATTTTTGGTGGCTCCACCAGTTACCGTCGTCTAATAGGTTCCATTTGATTCAATGCCCCGCGACGTGCCACTGGCCTCGTCTAATAGCGGCCTTAGTCGCGAGCTAGTCATAAAATAAAGGTTCGATGGAAAATCACGGTGCAACGGTTCTTTGCGAATGAATACAATTCTTTACGTTTGAACACGAACTTGTCATAAAATGGTGCGAAAGGCAAATCTCCGTGCTGTTGTTCTTTACGAAGGATATACGAACTTTGTGAAGGACTACGGTTCTTTACGACGGAACAGTTACACCTGGAAGGCATTCGAAACTAAAATTCCAAGGAATATACGAATTAACTATTAAAGAAACTGTAGTATTATCAGAAATACAATTATTATATATTTCAGATAAAATTTAAAATGTATCTTATTCACCTGGGTACTTTGGTTCATTTTTCTTCTACAAGATTATGTATGAACGCTTAAAGTAAAATCTATTATATCTCTGTCAGTTTTGCATATATAAAAAAACTCTTGATACAAAAGTTGTAGTATATAAGGAGGTGAATATAGCATCAGAGAAAAAAAAAATTTTTTCAAGGTCATTTTTTCAAGTTTTCAAGGTCACGGATGTTTTTTCTATTAACAACTAATTGTGCTATATATGGATTCTTACAGAGAAAAAAAAGACAAATTCAACGACATATTCCAACGTATATTTATGTCAAGATTAAAAAAAAAATTTTCAGATTCGTTGCGCGCCGGTTTCCCATGATCCAATCGGCCCCAAATTTTTTCCAGATCATTTTCTCAACAGTTGTCACAATTCTGGGGGGTGTGCTGAAAAAAAATTCGAAGATCGAAAAATAAGGTCCACCCTAATACATACGTATATTGTGTATACAGGCATGTCCAAAACTAGTGAGGACATAAAAAGTATTTTTTAAAAGTATTTTTACCAGTATTTACTTCAAAATTAAAAAAAAAATGCACGGTGTGCTTGTGTTCTTGTCACCCAGCATAAATATTGTACTATTCCGTAGTATTAGAATTAAAATCTTGTCAGCCGGGACAATCAACCGGTCTCTGATAAAAAGTGATTATTGTTTGTTTACAACTTTCACGATGCAACAGCTCGGTAAAGCTTTAAATGTTAAAATTCTTAAACATCTAAATCAGCGCGTTTAGTTTTGCCGATTGCTAGATAGCGGATTTGACAAGATTAGTAAAAACATTAGAAAAATTGAAAAGTACTGTTGCATTATTTTAAATTTCAGATCTATTAAATATATTGAGAAGGAAAATAAATTAATATTTCACTCAAGTCTGTTGCCTTTCAGATAGAAAATGTTTATTTTGCGTGATGATCCACTGTCTACTGATCACTGTACCTGCAGAGTGAAGAGTGAAGAGTGCAGAGTTGAAACTGCCGAGTGCAGAGAGATCACTCCGGCATGGCATGGCAGTTACTTATACAGGTATAAGGAATAACTTCGTTACTTGGAAGAGGAGAGGAGAGGTCGCGCGCCGAGGCCGAGGTCGGCTCTCCGTTTAACCCTATTAACGCGTGCGTATGCTGCGCTTATTTGCTGGATATTTGCTCGACTGCGCCCCATCATCTCCTGCTCCTACTCCTACTCCCACCTTGCCACGCTCTCCCTAGATCCTCGTTCTCTCGATCCGAAGTGTACGCGTTAATTACTGTATTCACGTACAATCCGAAAGGGTTCCCGGTGCACGCTAACTTCTGAATAGTGGAGCTAATATACCGTCCGTAATTCGTTTACAGGGGAACAGCAAGTGCCGCGGACTGTTCGCCGAAGAAAAGTCGACAAAGTTGCGCAGCTGCGCTCTTTTCCGGCTCCACGAATTTTCGCTAATTCAAACCGTACAGTCAAGAGAGAAAAATTGACGAGCAGAGACAGCGTTGTGTATTCCTATTCCTATTCGTATTCGTACACGCAATGCCAAACAATTTTAGCGAATTGTTACGCGCCGCCGGGGTACGTCTACCACGCGTTAACCGTATTCGTTTAAAATCCTATCTTGGATTTACATTTCATTTCTCCCACGCGTTTTTCTGATTTTTCAGGGAATATAACAACTTCCCGGCTTCGATCGATCCTTTTCCGCGTTCACTGATTTCGTTATATCTCGCCTTACGGTGAATTTTTTCGTCTTTCTTTTCTCCAGGGAACGATCCTTTTCGCCGTCGTGTTTCAGCAGAATGTGTAGTAATTACTTCTGCAAAATATATTAAACTCTGGTAAACGCATCAACACCAAAATCAGACTGGTATTTTCCGTATGAAAGCATACGCGAAGGCATAAAGCGTGAAATACTAATCAGCTGTCGCACAGTCATTATACAAATGTAGCAAAAAGTTTGAAATTTTTAGGCGCACGTTATGTTTATTTTGGAACGATACCTACAGAAAGAAAGCAAATTTGTACAAACACCCGAGTTGTATCTCGTGAATTAATTCGTTATTAGTCTGTTAGGCTGTTGTTGTTATAATAGGTTTTTCATAGCAATGTGTTGGTTTGTGCTCGCCAAGTTGTACAATAATAACGCATCGAGCGCCATGTCCTACAGACATGCGAGGGGAATTGTTTGTCCAGATTTAAAACGAAATTTTATGCTTTCAGTGTACCGAACTCGGTTAGGATCTGCAAAATACGAAAGGACACTCTAAACTTTTCAATTTTTATTTCATTAAATAGATTACCTTGTGCCTGTGGAATTTTTCAGGTTGCTGGCTTGGCCGTCCCAACGTTCAAAAAGTCAAATAGGACTGGTATAACTTTTATCGATTATATAAGGCGAGTCTCATAACATGACGACTTCAAATAACTCTTAAGTCATTTCTTGTACGAACAAATTTCTCAAACAAATGTTGCACGGTTTTCAGAAGGACATACAGAGATGTGAAAATCATCTTCAGTGTTCTAAATCGAATCCGGATAGAAATAGCAAAAAATGATAGAGGAAAAAATCATACGTCATAATACGTCCTAACTTGCTATGACTCTATTTTTGATATGGATACACCGATACATCCGCCAGGTGCAATTGAGCTTTATTCTTTAGTGCAATCCAATTTTTTTGTTAAACCAATCGATCCCTTTTATTATCCTATTTATATAAGTACTAACCGCAAAAATGTCTGCACTTCACGAGATGTTCGACATTTTATATCAGAAACGTACTTTAGTACAAGAAGTATCCAAACTCTCGATTTGAATTGCAGGAACTAATGCCGTGTTTACTCTGACACAAAAGAGTAACTGACTCTCGATTGTACATATAGTAAGATGACCTTGAGTTTTTGTATTATAACGTATGATATTTAAATATGTAATTCGAAAAGGTATTGAATGCCGAGTAAAAAAATATTAAGGTACATATAATAAGGTACAGGATGAAAAAGTGATAGTTACTGAGATATTCTTCAGCGAATGTTAAATGAACCGTCTATGCATGTTTGGTACAAATTAATTGAATTTAATAGTAACATATTCCTAACGCTTTTCTGATTAAAATTTACTTGTATTTACTTATTTAATTCACGATTTAAAAAAAACTTCGATTATCGGAACTAGTCAGTGGGATGTGAATGTGCAGATAATAAGGGTTCTACCGAATCGTGCATTAAACGAGCAATCGAGGATATTCTTTAATCAAAGGATACCTCGATAATTATTGGTTTTCAACCCACATATACCTTAGTAATTTTTTACTCAGCTTTCAATACTCGTTCAAATTGCATTTGAATATTGCACAGTATGAAAGAAAATCTCAAATACTAATTATTGCATTCTATGTACCGGTTGATGTTTAACAACTTTTGTCTGAGACATATATTTTGATGTATCAATTAAGTAGGTAAGCTATGAGAAAATTTAGGTGTGAAAAAGGGGTTCCGGTTTAGGAAGCTAAAGACAATCATTTTCAAAATTTTTTTTAACAAAATAGATAAGATAACAATCTGTGGTTTTCGGAATTTGTTACATGTATGTAGGGTGATTCTGGGAACTGGGGCAAGTTACTGCTCTTTCTCAAGTGAAAATAGCAAAAAAATGATAGAGGAAAAAAACATATGTCATAATACGCCCTAACTTGCTATGACCTTATTTTTTATGTGGACACACCGATGCACCCGTCAGGCGCAATTGCACTGTATTCTTTAATGCAACCTAATTTTTTTGGTTAAACGGATCGATCTCTTTTATTATCCTACGTATAGCAGCACTAACCCAAGGTCATCGAAATGTAAATACTTCACGAGATATTTGACAATTTTGTGTCAGAGTAAACGCGGCATTAGTACCTACCTGCAATTCAAATCGATAGTTTGGACACTTCTTCTAGTAAAGTACGTTTTTCGATGACTTTGGGTTAGTACTTTTATACGTAGGACAATAAAAGGGATCGATTGGTGTAACAAAAAAATTGGGTTGCATTAAAGAATAAAGCCCAGTATCCACATAAAAAATAAGGTCATAGCAAGTTAGGACGTATTATGACATATGATTTTTTCCTCCATCATTTTTTTCTATTTTTACTTATTGTAAAAAAGAGCAGCAACTTGTCCCAGTTCCCAGAATCACCCTGTATACAGGATGACTTTTATAAAGTGACCGATTTGTGTTTCCGTCGGAATGGATAATAAACATACGAAAAAATCGATTCTGTTGCGAGGGAAACATCTTCTGATGTATACGTCGACGTTCTAGATGGAGGGACCTAGATGATCTCAAGGTCAATTTGATTTTTTTAAATGAAACCCTATGTTTTTTGCCCTATAATCTGATAGTGTCTTATGCGACGAGTTCGTTAATCACGGCACAAGGTCATCCAAGGTCATACTAGATCAAACAAGACCAGAAGCTTCAATTATGTTCAGTAATGCGTTATTACATCAAATGCTCAAAATTATTGCCCCCATCTAATCTGCAAAGATCAATGTAGTAAACTAATCTTACTAACTTTTAAAACAAATTCAAGTTGTATGGTCCAATATTAAAAAATTTATCGTCTTTTTAAGAGTGTCCGGATATTAATACAAGGTCTGTCCGGAAAGTAATCCGCCCAAATTTGGGCGCGCTTGGGGGAATCAGTGCGGGGGGTTCCAGTTGTAAAGATGAAAAAAATCGTACGTCTCCGATCTCTCGTTCGGTCATGATCGAAAAAAAACTGAGACGTGTTTGCAGTACGCGGAGCGCTCTGTTGAGTAACGTTACGCGATCAAATTTTGTCTGCGACTTGGCAAATCTGGGACTGAGGTATTTTCCATGTTGCAACAGGCCTTTGGGGATGAGTGCCTCTCAAAGTTTCAGCTTTTGAGATGGCACAAAATATTTAAGTTAAGGAGTATCGGGAGGAGGTGGAAGATGAACGTCACTCTGGGTGCCCGGCAACCAGCAGAACGGAGGGCAATGTGAATCGTGTGCGGAAAATTTTAAATTCCGACCGTCGATTAAGTATTCCGATGATAGCAGAGACTATAGGAATGGACAAAAATCACTGTGCACGAAATCATCACCTAGAATTCAATCGCAAAAAATAACATCACAACACTTCCTCAACCCCAGTACAGTGCTAACTTGTCTCCCGCCGACTTCTTCCTGTTTCAAAAATAAAAAATTTGCTAAAAGGATGCCATTTTGAAGGCGTGGAACGGGTCGAAGAGGCTGTGACGAGGGTACTACGAGAGGTTCCAGAAAATGCCTTTCAGGGAGCATACGAAGCATGGAAATCACGCTGGAAAAGATATGTCTACGCCCATGGGTTCTACTTTAAAGAATTTTAAAGATTTGTACTCATATGTTCAATAAATTTTTTTTTTTAAATGTGGTCGCATTACTTTCCGGATAGACCCTGTAAGTGTCACTGTACGTCTTATGGAATAACGGAAGCGAGAAAACTCGGGAGAAAAAATGGGATAGAAACTTGGTCGTTTATTTAAGAGAATGAAACAAATAAAGAAACTGGGTGTTTTGCAGATTACAATTTCGATATTCAAACGTTTCGTTAATTTCATTATTCTGCAGGACTTCCATTACTGTCTATCACAGCTTACAAGTCCTTGCGAACTCTTCCCATACGATCTTCGCTATTACTATAATTCGAACGTCTTTGTCTGTAATAATTTCACAGAATAGGGAGGAAAATTTATATCACCTATACGATAATAGGAATGCTTATTGTATGTCTACATTTACTTTAATGCTTAAAAATTGGTTACAAAACGATAGAGTTCTTTTACATTTTAAAAGAAAGGCATAACATTCATATTTAATCGACCTTCAACCATTTTGAATGACCTTGAGTCGTAGATCGCTGGACGCATCTTAAAACGCCTTATTAGATGGTACATAGAAGAATATATGATTCTAATTTAAAAAACGAAGTTGACCTTCGTATGTTATTGACCTCCACGCGTCCACTGACAAAAAAACTATCAACATGAAACTATGCCACTCTCGAAACCACACAAGTTCCCTCTGACACATTTTTTTCTATCACCAACAGCAACTGAGTTATTCAGGTTGCCTGTTTCAGGTTTAGGTTACCTCAATTGCTAGGTTATTAAGCGACGGGACCCTGTATAGCCTGCCTGGTTTACTTGCAATTAACTCTTTGCAGTATGATCGTCATCATGGTTACAATAATTAGAACTTCTTTGTCTGTAATAATTTCACAGAAGAGAGAGGAAAATTTATACTTGTTGGATTCTGTTATATTTGAAAATAAAGGCACAACAGGTGTTTCGAAAACAACAGTTTCGTTGTTAGTACGAGCACTTGAAGGAATATGCTCGTCTAAAATTGTCCAGAGATTAATTTCTTTTTGCTGAAAACAATGGGATACCACGTTTAAAGTATGCTTGGGATCGATATCTTGCTGAAAGATAGGCGACCTGAACCAATTCTATTAGTTTTCTTTACCTGTGTAATTAAGGATGCAGATGTTAGTTAAAGTCAATGTATCCACAGAAATGAAATGCATATCGACAAAGGTGTACTATGAAGTTGTTAATGTATGGTATCATTAGAATGCAAAAGACTTTAACTCAACATGTGAAAACAGACGAATAAAAAAAACGTTTGATGTCGTATAGTGTGGCGAGGATGGTTCAGATTAGATGAATGTTATCAACATTTGGAAAAGTATGTAGTGCTAAAGTTATTATACTGTCCAACAGTCAAAAAACGTTTCGATTCTCACTCGCCGCGCCCGCCGTGCCGCGCCGTATCCCGTGGAACGCCCGTTCTAGTGGTGAGCGTCTCATGTCGGGCGAAGATATTTTCCTTTCTGGTTCGAAGAAAAAGTCGACGTTGAAGACCTGAAAGGGTGGTATCTCAAGATAAAAGTTTGCTCTATCGCGTGGTATAGTTCGATTTTCCGCTGGACCCTTATTTTTCGAGATAAATTCAAAAATATCCTCAAAAATTGGTGCAAAAGTGGTTCCTCCCCGTCTTTAATGATTGTTTAAACATGTTTAAACAATCATAATGTATTAGTATTGGATATCATTGGGAAAGTCTACAGAATCTTCTGCTGTAAAGAACAATTCGATATCTTTTATAATAACATCACAATATTTTGTTTAAAGTTGAAAAATATGTCTTTTTTTCAAACTCAAATTTCTGAAAAACTGTGCGTCTAGGAGAAAAATTAAGGGCAGATTCGGAATCAGCGCAAGAAAAACTCTACAAGAATCGCATAATCGAAACGTCAACAAAAAGTTGAAATTTGTTGGACCGTTTTTAGCGCGAAAAATGGGATTTTCTATTGCAAATTAATGCGCATGCTCTGTTCGCTGTATCGGTTGGTTAGATCGATTTGGAGGTTAGACAGTGAGCTAGCGAATTAGTCCATGTGAGAATAAAACAACTATATTATTTCTTGTCAATTTGGAACTTTCTTTTGTCCGCGATTGTACTTGCAGGTTCGTTAGAAAGCTTAAGTTAATAGTCGAGTACTTGCGGCCGATAGAATAGTTATTTCGTTTTTATTTTGCTCTATACTCTGTAGGCTATGCATGCCGAAAATTACCGAATTGATCGGTAAACATTCGGAATAGGGCCGACAAATAATAAATTTTGAGAAGACATATCGCTATGCAAACGTGACAATCGTAACAGGTATCCTATTAGCTTTGTCCGTTTCCGGAGACTTTGCTATGAAAAGAAATCGAGACACTGCCGGGTCCTATTAGCAAACATTTCGGTAGTTGATTGCAGGTTTGCTATTCATACCGAGAATCGGGGAGGATTCTTTATTCCGGATTTTTCTTTTAGACTTCCCATTGACATCGTACGGTTCAAAGCCAACAATGCCCCGGCGACGCAAGCAACTGCTCTCTAATGAGCGCGTGTCACTGACAGAAGTTCATGGGCATTATGTGTGCATGCCGATCATCGCAAAACCTAAATATAGAATGCGTCTGCACGTGATGACATTAGAGAATCAGGGCAATCTACTGTTTACAACACGCGCAAATAAATGACAAGTCAGTGTTCTTTGTGCGGATAGGTCTCTCTTCTCTTACCATAGAAGTCTACTCCAACTAATATGGAGGCTACAACAATATGTACTTACTAATAACTAGACTGCGGATTCTGATGGAAAGTGTCTGCGCTAATTGCAATATTATAGGAGCTACATATGTAGACATTTATTACTTTTCTCGATTGAACAGTAATTGGAATTAGAAAAGGCTACAACTGGCAAAATATAAATTCCGAAGAAAGTCCATGCAAAGCTTTTAAGAATGCAATATACATATATCAGAGCCACTTGAAAAAATTACAATTTCTAGTTAATGCAACTTGAAAACAATATATGACTGTAAAAAAGAGAAAAAAATAGCAAAGTGAGGAAGAAAATTATTAGAACATCAGAAAAATGAAAAAAATGAAAGTCCACTTGTCCTTCTTTCTTGAAAATGGAACAACAAACTATTCAGTTCTCATGGAACTTTCAGCCTTGTGTCATTGCGTTGGCGTAATTGAAATTTATCTACATCTTTTTTTGCGGCAAAAACAATTTTTGAAAAAATGGCACATACAAGCCTTTTTTAATTCTAGTCTTCATTTGTTCTAATGAATCAAAAATGATACAACGGTATTTTTACATCTTTTTAATGTTTTACTGCTTTACATTTAATTTATTCATTTTCATCATCCACAAAATTACTCATAATATGTATACAATTTTTATTCATAGGCTATCCCTACTATACTAAAAATCTAAAGTGTCTTTTATGTATTGGGTTCAAACAAAAGTTCGTAACATTTTTAAATTAAAATTCAAAGATAATATTAAGATTCATTGAATTATTCAATAACATATTTGCCATTTTTCAGGTAACTTATCATGATATTAAACAAATTATGAATAATTATCTCAAAATTTTGCCTTTCAATTTTAATTTAAAAATGAATAACTCCTAAACTAATACATTTTCGATCTATGACCCTTAATACTTTTTTAAAATCAATTGATGAAAAAAATACGATTTTATTAGAAAAGTTTATATAATTTCAAAGTATTAGATAAAAAGTTTTTTGTATATTTTTGTTATTGAAATTGGCTGTAATATAATTACTGAGTAACTTTTGTTTGAACAATTTTTTGTCAGATTATCGGAATTGTGTGATAAATTGACATGATAGGAGAATGGAAAAAAATAATGATTTCTCTCTAATGTAAGATTTTTGTGAAAGAATGTTTATTAAACATTTACATTATCGCTCAGATTCAAATTCTGTGGCTTCTGGCGATTTATCATAGAAATCCGTAAATTCTTCGCGTCTTTCATCTCTTATTAAATACTGTTCAATTTCTTTCTGTGTATAATATATCGAAAAGTATGAGACTAGGCAATTGTTTACAATTTGTTTAGGGTAGTTTACAGTTTTGAGGAACGCGTTCGTTCCTCAAAATAGCACTACGGTCGACCGTTGCCGGTCGTAGCTTGTACGCGTAGCAGTAGAGCCTGGACCGAGAGCGTCTTAATCACAATTTTCGGGAATATTTTCGTTTCGAAATAATTCGCAAAAATAAGACCAATTGTAATGTAAAGTTTAATGTGTTCAGAAGTAGTATACAAAAAACAGAAAGTTGCTTTTTGCTACTTTTTTTAAAAGTCTCTTTAAAATTGATAAATATTTCATATGAAAAATTATAAAAATATATTGTTATTCTCATAATGTTCTTTACACGTTTTAAAGATTATATAATACTGAATTCAAGTTATAAAATCCAGTTTAAAAAACAAATATTCTACTAATGACACGTGATCGAAGAAATGCATTGATTGTTTGCATTCAATTTTCATATATTCAGGCAATTCAGGCTTTCGGCATATTCAGCAAAAGTTGTGGGTAATTTAAAAAACTGCATTTTGTCAACAATATTTTGTGATACAAAACTTTTTTAAATCTTACATTTCGAATTTTTTACTTTTGTCCATTGGATCGAACACTATCTGTCGCGTCGGCGCGAACAAACTCATTGCTGAACCTAACATAAGACAATTTTTATTGAAGAGAAAATGAGTTCAAATTAAACGCGCAATATGGATAACGAATCTTCGGAACTACGCCAATCTTCAGTTCAAAAGGTGTTAGAAAGGGTTAGAGATAGCCCTGAGCTATAAATAATGAATAAAGAAAAGTTTGAGTTAAGTCTACAATAGTGGAACAATCTGCAAATTCTGAATGACATCTATTCAAGAAGGATTATGCGAATCGAGTGAGTTGTGATTAGGTCGTCGGGCTGGCCCGACCACACATACGAAAATCCAGGAGTAGTCTCCCAAAATTGAAGCTCATCTTATATATAACCAAAGTCAGACTCTGTTTTCTTCCTGAAGTCCACAACGTGTTTACAAAAACAATAAACAGACGCTGCGCCGGAGTGGGCTTATGTACGTTGTCACGGAGCGTACACGAATATGGAAAATTCAATGCAGTACTAGAAATAGTTTTTTGCTAACATCTCGAAAATTAAAAGAGACCCTCTCATATGTGAAAAGGAAAAAATTGTTCAAAATGTCGAAATCCATAACATATTCAAATTTCATCAAAATTGGAGAGGAGTATCTTACACTTATTTTTAGCGGTAGTAGAAAGAAGTGTAGCTATTAAAGGATCCGGTACAATGACTATTAAAATTAATAGCTCCTAATAAATATGATTGAAATTTATTTAATCTAAAGGCGGAAAAATATTTAGAAATCAGTACTTTAAGTTTAAAATGTCGCCATTTTGTAATTAATAAAGATTTTTAATTTATCTTGGTTCAGATCATAGCCACATTCCTACTGATTAATATGCTTCCTCATTTTTGTCTCTGGTCAACAAAAGGACCGGAATCATGGTAAACACATGTTTCTCAAAGCATATTCTTACAGGGTGGTCCACGCAATTGTTTCAAGTCATAACTCCGTTATTAT
>CM052245.1:19660093-19676595 GCA_028455795.1 Lasioglossum marginatum
TTTCAAGTCATAACTCCGTTATTATTGCATTTACGAAAAAATGCCAAGGAGAAAGATAAATGGTTCGAAGAGCACTACATCTGTAGGCCTTTAAATTTTTTTTAGATGCAGCAGTGCATGTGCAATTAACAATTGCATCATTTCTTTAAATAGAAATGCATATTCTTTTTTACACAGATCGATTCTTCTGTCCATTCTACGTAAAAAATGATTAGAGTACCATACACAAAAAATTATTAGATCTCGAGATATTTTCAAAAAATGTCTTTATTGAAGAAGATGCTCAAGCGTTTCACGACAACGTAGTAAACGTAAACACCCTTTCGACATTGTTATCATAACAGAAACTGATTTGTACGAGTAAGCATTTCATCATTCAGTATCGTAACTCGAGTACGAAAACTAAGAATTTGAATAAGTGTAACTGTACAATTTCACTAAATACAAGAAAATGTATTTTACTAACAATGAGAAACAAGATATGTACGACACTTTTGTATTGTGTGACAAAAATACGAATGCCACCGCAAGACTGTACCAGGAAAAATATCCATAAGAAATGTTTAGAATGTAATGGAGAAGCGTTTGAGCAACTTCTTCAATAAAGACATTTTTTGAAAATATCTCGAGATCTAATAATTTTTTGCGTATGGTACTCTAATCATTTTTTACGTAGAATGAACAGAAGAATCGATCTGTGTAAAAAAGAATATGCATTTCTATTTAAAGAAATGATGCAATTAACAATTGCATCATTTCTTTAAATAGAAATGCATATTCTTTTTTACACAGATCGATTCTTCTCTTCACTCTTAGCAAAAAACTTTGGCATTTTTTCGTAAATGCAATAATAACGGAGTTATGACTTGAAACAATTGCGTGGACCACCCTGTACATGTATAATATAATGTGTAATTTTGATTATGTTTAGTTGAAAAATATAACTTGAAATATCCCTTAAGTACCTTGTCCCTCAAGTACCCCTTTAAGGAGAGCGAGTGTTGGCCCAAGATTAAATGGAGCAATAACAGTCAATACGAAAACAATAAAATTCTCTGTCTGTCCCTTCGGAAACGGTAATCCATCGAACGAATGGTCTTTCTTCGAAAATGAACTGTAAACTTCCTGCAGTTGAAGTTGCATGGGGATCGTGCCTCGACGCATAATTCCCACGGGACTACAACTGCCTGTTTGCTGGGAGTCGGGAGCCTCGAGGGAACATCGATGCGTTAATTACAGTAGCGTCCCCGGTTACCCTAAATTCGTTTAGAATTCGAACCAACAGCAACGGTCGCACAATCGAATCGATGCGATGGGTCTAATGGCGCGTCAAAGACAAATTCTCATATTCCCACGTACTATAATCATTGTGGTTGCAATCCGCCATGTTCGACGTCAGCTGTTTCCTTCCGACTTCAGCACCACACATTGATCACATGTCAAATTTATCTTTTCAAACTACTATCAACATTTTTAACATCATTCTCAACGGTGCTGCTAGCCTGTTTGTCGGATGATTGCTTCGTTGCACCTGCGCTAGCCACTAGGGTGGCTCCCATTTATTCTTAAGAAAATTTTTCTGACCCCCCCCCCCCCCCCCCATTGTTCATCGATACATTTTAGAGACGAAACTTTTTCGAAACGTAGTTCTTATCACAAGACTTTTACCCTTGATAAAGTGGAACCTGAAAAATTTTTTGTCTTCTAATGAAGAAAATATACGCAATTTCCTACAAAATAATATGCAATTAAAACAAGTTTTGCAAGTTCCAAAAAATACACATGTTTCGTTAATGTCTATTGGTAATAGATAATAAAAACATACTTCAGTTTTCAAATTTCAGAAAAAATTTTTTGATTTTGTTCTAACATTTTACTCAATTTTTTCGAAAACCGTTTGTTTGGCGAAAAAAAGGAATATGATATAAAAGACACAGCCTGTTCAGAGCTACAATAATTTAGAAGATATTCGTGTTTACGGGCCTGAGGACACGTTTTTCCGTTATCCGATCACACGTTGCAGCACAAATTTTTTATTTATTAATTGGAACAATCTTGCATGGTGGGGGGGGGGGGGGGTGCCGCAAAAAAGTTTAAATGTGGAAAATAAGAGGCATGTATCAGATGCGAAATAGAAATGTTTGACTCTGAATAAATCATTCGACGCTCATATCAGACTTGTGCCTTGTCCAAATAAATTATTTGGAAATTAATAGTTAATATGTAGGATTATCTTATTTGTCTACACGTTATTTGAAATAAACAC
Source organism: Lasioglossum marginatum (assembly GCA_028455795.1). Taxonomy (NCBI): domain Eukaryota; kingdom Metazoa; phylum Arthropoda; class Insecta; order Hymenoptera; family Halictidae; genus Lasioglossum; species Lasioglossum marginatum. Next base: position 19,662,360 of record CM052245.1, read on the forward strand.
GTATTATTTTATTTCAACAGACAAATAATTTTTCTTTAGATAATTTCACTATTTGGAATTCATTTGAAATAACTTTTCATTTTATTCTACATATCTGAGGTCATGTTATTATACATACCTGAATGTATTTTTCGATCATTTACCCGATGCAATAAAATAAAAATGTAGTTATGTATCAAAAAACATCGATGACCTTGATAACTCCAAAAAAATGACCTTTGGAAAAAAATATTCGTGCCAGATATTTGGTCCATTGACACCATGCACATTACGTAACAAATATTTTTTGCATCACAATAACCTGAAGAGATATTTAGGTGTCCTGTTTTAGACGAAACACCCTGTATCATATGTAGATAATATGTTACCCTGCAAAAGTAACGCGTCCACTAATTATTGCAGAATGTTACATTAAATAATGTACAATTTTAATACTAACGGTCACTGTTTTGAAAACATTCTACTGTTATACATTTAATAATGTAAACTGAGTAAATCTTGTATGTTTACTGCTAACTTCTATGAAGGTCATTTCAAGGGCAACATACTACACCTTTTTGCCTTTTTTATTGTCTATAACATTACACCAATGAAAATACACCATCCTATTTTAAAAAATATCGATGTACTTGAATTTTCAGAAAAAATGACCTTGGGAAGAAATCTGTTGCGTGTGGATATATGGTATTTCAACTTTAGAAAAGCTTGTAATAGATAATTAAGTAAATTGGTCTTAAAACAAAAGTAAAAATCTTGCGTTTACGTTTACGTTTACATCGGTAATATTTTTTTATGTACATATTTGTGTGCCTACTTGAAAAGGGAAGTAAAACATTAATGAAAAATGTAGTGTAATATAACTGATAAGATAAACGTACATAACAAAGATTGTTAATTTTTATAAATCTGGTTCTTAAATTTAGAACTGTAAAAATGGACTTGCAAAAATAGAACTTGAGCGCGTATTAAAACGCCACGGACTAAAAAATTCCCGAAACAACTTCTATGTTTGAAAGTTCGTCGATGATTCATACTAATGACGAGTGTGACGCGTTCATCGATTGAATATGTAACGCTTTCTGGAGCGCACCTGCGCGCGTTACCAATATTTCGATCAGAAAAGAACACGAAGCAACGATGTTTCGTAATTTTATATTTCTGTAATTCAGAGAGTAATGCAGCGATTCGTTTTATTTCCAACTTTAGATTGAAATATCAAAATATATGCACATTTAAATTTTGCCAAAAATATAATGCTCTCAGCAATGGTCTTGTCATGCAGTGAATAACCACTGAATTCTTTTTTCTAGTGTTTATTATAATACATATAGGACAATTTTTTCCCTCGGGTTTCGTACGTTAGTGGCCTTTTTCGTAGATACCGTAGACGCTCGTGTAATATCCAAACACGATTTTATCAAAGTCGAATCTTGAAATGAACAAATTTTATTCTCCACATATCTACTATGTTCACATTCACGGTATACATAAGTTTAGTTTTCTCAAATTAAGTGCCAATCACACCGAATTTGTATCGGCAGTTATTATTGAAAGAACAATAACAGGTGTTGATGATTAATGTCAATATCGCGATGGAACCATTCTTGGAGATTTCAAGGTCGCCTTGATGTCGATAGAATGTATTGACCTTCATATGTCCTAAAATATTGATAAGGTGTTATTCTTTAGGTTTTAGCAAAGTATAAACCCACCATTATTTGTCAGGAAAGTGATGGGGAAGTTGTTAAAACGGTAGATGAAATAAAAACTCATACAGTCCGCGACAATACTATAAGACATCACTTGAAACGAAATAATTATGTGTTATATGAAAGAACTTCATCGTCTCTCATACAGAGTGTTGTTAGTTAGTTCTGGAGACATCGTTCAACGCAGTGTTTTCGTTAGTATTTCTAAGAATTTGAAAGTAACACCACCTTACCTCTTATTAGCCGCGACCCGCGACAAAACTATAAGACAGGCATCGTTTTCTGTAAAAAATTAACACTTAGAGCTTATTTTTCGGTTATTAATATTTTTTGATGTCACCTTTATTTTTCATACCATGTAACATTCTTTTTGTTATAGATTTATACAATTTTTTAATCGTTTTTTGCTTAATTTGCTTTCACGCCATTTCAATGCAGTTTTTTAATTGTTCCATAGTACTAAACTGGTTTCCTTTAGAATATACCTCCTTGGCTAGTATTCTCCAAAGGTGTTTGATGATATTCAAGTCGGAAGATCTCGCTGGCCATTCTTGAAGTAGGCTTGTACTATTTTGGCTGAATGCACAGCTGCATTGTCTTGCTGAAATATGTATTTTTGATTGGCTATGGAGTGAGCATGTTTTGATAAGTGCTTATGAATAACATCTATGGATTTCCTGCTATTCATTTTTGTGGAAATAAATTCAATATCAGTTCTGCTATAATAACGTATAGCCACCCAAATCATTACTTCTCCTCCACCCATTTGTTGCCTTTGCAGTGTCAATTCCTCTTTTCCTAAGTCGTGAAAATAATTTTTTTCTGATAAGAAACGGTTTACTTTAGATGGCCCTGATAATCTAAACTATTATTTTCACGACTTAAGAAAAGAGGAATTGACACTGCAAAGGCGACAAATGGGTGGCGGAGGAGTAATGATTTGGGCGGCTGTAGGTTATCATGACAGAACTGATATTGAATTTATTATATTTCCACAAAAATGAATAGCAGGAAATACATACATTTTATTCATGAGCACTTGTCAAAACATGCTCAGTCCATAGCCAATCAAAAATAAATTTTCCAGCAGCTATGCATTCGGCCAAAATACGTAGTACAAGCATACATTAAGAATGGCCAGCGAGATCTCCCGACTTGAATATCATCGAACACTTTTGGAGAATACTAGCCAGGGTGGTATATTCTAAAGGAAACCAGTTTAGTACTGTGGAACAATTGAAAAACTGTGTTGAAATGGCGTGGAAGCAAATTAAGCAATAAACGATTAAAAAATTGTGTAAATCTATAACAAAAAGAATGTTACATGGTATGAAAAATAAAGGTGGCACCAAAAAATATTAATAACCGATAAAAATAAGCTCTACGTGTTAATTTTTTACAGAAAACGTTGCCCGTCTTATTGTTTTGTCGCGACTAATAAGAGGTAAGGTGATGTTACTTTCAAATTCTTAGAAATACTAACGAAAACACTGCGTTTAACGATGTCTCCAGAACTAACCAATAACATTCTGTATGAGAGACAATGAAGTTCTTTCATATAACACATAATTATTTCGTTTTAAGTGATATCTTATAGTATTGTCGCGGACTGTAGATTGAACATTTGAAATTCATGAATTACAAGTAGTGAATTAAATTCAATTAAATTAGCAAAATACTGAAAAATATATTTCTTCGAGTTGCGTGGGTCAGAAGTGTGCAACATAATTGTGACGAGGTCAATGTATTTTTAGAGAACATGGAAACATATGTGTATGTTGATCAAATTTCGAATTTTGATGAATCCCTTAGGAAATAGGATTCATTTTCGAAAATTATTCTATTGTTAATAACTCTATGACGTGTTTGTATACATATTTGATCTTACTATGTTGATTAAGCGAAAAACTATTCTTCCCGGAACGGGCCTTGTTTCAATATTTATCTTTGTTACAATGCTGCGTGTAATGATCAGTTTTTGCAGCCGTTCTTGCGTTCGGTAAATCTTTACCGAAAACAGGCAATTAAATAGAGTAAACTTTTAAAGTATTTTAAATTATACAATTTGATCCTTACAAATTATGTAAACAATGGAATTTTTTAATTATATGAGTTTTACGTTGAGTTGCATGAGTAGTTGTTGATAGTAGAGTATATGTATGTATGTAATACTTGGACCAGTATGACGATGTTAGGTCGCTTAATCGTGTTTTCTAAGTTTACGAATGTCATTTCATTCATTCAAAGTCACGCACAGTTTTTTACATACAGTGACTCCCACTAATATTCAGACACTTTTAAAAAGACGATAACTTTTTTAATATTGTACTATATGATTTGAACTTTTTTGGGAAGCTAGAGTTAGTTAGAATTAGTTTGCTACAGGATGCGAAAAAAAAATTTTTTCAAAAATTGCAATTGATCAGAATTGTAGAAAAAATAGTAAAAGTTGCATTTTACAACTTTTTTATGTGTGTGTGTGTGTGTGTATGTGGGCCTATATTGAAAATTTAAAAAATATGCACTGTGAAAGTTTCATCGAAATCGGTTGACGCGGAAAAAAACGACAGGCATTGAAAGATGTAAGAATCCTTAGATTTACTGCAGTTATAGGCCGAAAATCATGAAAATCTGCAATTTTTACCATCTTTAAACATTTGTAGCTCATTGCAATTTTGACGAAATTTTCAGAATACGTTTAATTGACACAGCTCTACAAAACATATTTTTTAAATTTTCAATATAGGCCCACACGCATAAAAAGGTTGTAAAATGCAACTTTTAATATTTTTTCTACAATTCCGATCAATTGCAATTTTTGAAAAATTTTTTCTTCACATCCTGTAAACTAATTGCTCTAGCTTCCGAAAAAAGTTCAAATCGTATAGTACAATATTAAAAAAGTTGTCGTCTTTTTTACCATAGAGCGTGCGAATATTAATCCTAGTAACTGTAGATAATCTTAGATGAAACATCCTATACATTATCTGGAGCTTACACTGGAAAACCGCAGGACGCGACACCGCGCACAAACTTTTCCCGCTACGCGACAAAACAATATGAATGAAATAAATAAACATGTCTCGATCGAGTTCGTTTTTCGTTGGATGTCCCAGAAACGAGACGATTTCTCAAGCGGCTATTATGGCGAATCTATTTTGGTTGACGCCAGTGGTGTAGGAATGTGTCCCTTGGCACAGAACATACATGACCCTGACAAAGACCACTCGATCTCTTCACCGTAAACGAGATTGAAGATCCAATTATAGAATTCTTTTGTAAAATATTACTTCTGCCACTCCTCCCGCATTCTTCCGAAGAAAACTTTTCAAAATTTTCCAACCACCTAATGTTAATCGATTAACAAGCCGATTTTTTTTACTAACGCGCTATCGTAAAAGATCCACGCACTTATTTATTTATTATTATATGAGCCGTTTATTACGAAAGTGGGGTAATTCCATTTTTTCCATTATTTTCCATTATTCAGATATTGAAAGTATTGCATATGTATACGATTGTAAAATATACAGTTACTCACAAAATTGAGAGTACACGAGCTGTAAAACCTTTAATTGTTCGATGAACAAAAATAAAACCATTTTTTCGTGAATAAAAGTTTTCTAGAATATATATACAATTGAAGGGCTTAAAAAATAATTAATCATTTAAAAAATATACTTATATAATTTTATTAACAAAAATAATGAGACACTGTACATGTTAACGCCATAAAATTGAGCGTACACGTAACATATTTTCATAATAACAATTAACAATTCTAATTTTCATATTTTCTGGTGTATTCTCTTACAGATATAGCAGCTTCTGACCTTTTTGTGTCTTGACCCAGGGCCCGCTCTAGCGGTTACGACGCCCCGGACAAAAAGACAAATTGCCGTCATATTTTTCTCACACTTACAGCCAAAATGGCGCCCCTAAATTTTGCGCCCCGGGCAAGTGCCCGGGTTGCCCCCCCCCCCCCTAGAGCGGGCCCTGCTTGACCTTGTCCTGTTTTATTTGTTATTTGGTAATCTCTCAATAATATTCTTTTCAATTTCTGCTACAATTACTGAATCGGATTTAAATCCGGTGATTATGGCTAGTTATTTAGCTATACAGTAGGACCTCGATTAACTGGCTTGATCGGGAGACAAACAGCCCGGATAGGGACATATGTAACTAAAATTTACATTATATTCCAAAATAAATATTTTGTTTTTGAAAATTGATTTCCCTTCATATAATATAATCATATTTAAACGCATATTTGTTTATAATCGGGATCCGGTTAATCGAGGTCCGACTGTATTTACAATTTATTTTTGATCAACATACACCTCGAGCTACTGAGGTATTCCACCTTGTCCGTATTCAGTACGTCATTGACGTTCATTACGTCCAGCTTGTCATTAATGATCCTCTTCTATGCTGGGAGGTGGTACTATATTTTTTTACCACGCTTATATTAGCTTGCCGAGTTGTTGTTGTTGTTGTATGCGTCAAATCTTGTAATCGAATTTTAACCACTTCCCGATGAACTAAAGACTTGAAACTTTAAACATAGCTCAGAACTGGATGACAATGCAATATTAAAAAAAGAATTTTTTTAAAACTGCGTTTGGGAGAAAAAAAATTTAAATATTAAGCGTCACACCTCGCCGCGCGACACACATTAGTGAGTCTTCGCGTTCAGCGATCCCCACTCCGCGCGCCAGCCCTCCCTACTCCACTACGCGATCCCACTCCGACTCATCCCCACTCCACTGACCTACTTCGCGCCGAAGGAGCTCAGTCCCATTCCGGATTACATCAAGAGACGTCGTGTCTCGGAGTCATCCCCTCATTCTTTTGCATAATAGATTACTAGTAATTCAGTAGATCATGTCATACAAGTCTTGCATCTCTTTTCTTATATCAAATTTAATAGGACATTTATTTATTTTGGCTATAAAAACGGGATAATAAATTACCTAATCATGACACAATATTTTCCCTTTTATAAAAGATCTTGGTGGAAGTGGTAATTAAAATCGATTACACGATATGTGAAGACTAAAAAGTAGGAAATAAAAAATATATAAAAAAAATCTTTTAAAAACCACGCTTATATTAAAATGCACTAAAAAGGAGAAAATAATTTTTATAGACATTAGTTATTATAAATAAAAGTATGGAGCGCCCACAAAGATTACGTCAATATAGTTTAGCGATCCACGCTTTTATTTATAGTCATTAATGTCTATAAAAATTATTTTCTCCTTTTTAGTGCATTTTAATATAAGCGTGGTTTTTAGAAGGCTTTTTTTATATATTTTTTATTCTTATTAAATGCCGCAGTCGGTTTTCGCCACACAATAATTCTGCCATCCGAGTTAAGTATACATATATGTATATCAATTTTTACCTTGTCAGAAAAAATTACATTGATTACAAAAACTTGAATTATAATTTACATATTTTTTGCGAATTCCAAACGTTTCAACTTGATAACCTCAGAAATGTAAACTACTCTTCTTCTATTATAGCCGTTATTTCGCACAACTCCGCATACTACTTCTGTTCAAATCGATTTCTCAATTCTTTGTGTAATGTGCATTGTTAATTTAGAAATATTAATTTTGGGATTCGCATTAATTTGCCGGATTAAATATCGTTCGTCCACTTTATTTAAAATTCTTTTCCTTCTTCGCCCTACTGCATCGAAAAATGTACCGGTACTTATAGGAAGTGTTGGGCAACATTTAAATAAATAATTATTTAAATAAAAATTTAAATAACAAATAACTTGTTATTTGGATATTCAAATAAAAAGCAAAAATAATTATTTATTATTTGAGGAAGCCTAAATATATTATTTAAAATAATAAAGTCAATTGTTATTTACAAATACAATTTCGGTTATTATTTGTCAGTACAAATTAATAATACTTAATAATACTAAATTATTATTTATTATTCATACTCATTAAGCAAATTTTCTTTCCAACTGTCCTCAGCAATGGTACTAATATTAATGTATCGTCTCTTGTGCAATATTTGAAAAACTTCAGAGCTTGTTGAGTTGAAGCAATTAACGTGCGATTCGAGTAAAATCAATCAAACTTTTGGACAGTATGTTTGAAAAATGAATAGTTTTTAAGGCAAATATGAATTACGAACTAACTACCAGAAATGAAACTTACAATACAAAATATAGTTGTATTTATGTAAATTACAGATAATAACGATGTTAATATCGCCACATTTTCATTGTATGTACAAAATACAAGAAATAAGAGAAAACCAAAAACTATTTATTTGATTTCCACTTCAATCCAACTAAGAAATAATCTTTTATTTGCAAATAAGAAATAATAAATAGATCCCTTTTGGCATTATTTAAATGACTTTTATTTAGTTGTTATTTGCAATTACAACCACACGTTTATTTATTATTTATTTATTATTTATTTATTATTTAAATAAAAATTTGCCCAACTCTGCCTGTAGGTATTACAATAGAGTATTATAATAGTATTGTAATAGAGATGCATTTTTAACGATATGATTATATCGACAAACTATTTGTGTTTATAAATATGAATAGCGTCGGTATTTCTATCTGCACCATTAGTCTCCTTCTCCTTCGATCCGTCATGACGACAACACTTGCTACACGGAAATTAAATAAGATATAATTCCCGGAAATACGTGTATCCAATAGCCACACAATATTTGTCAGTTCCTGGGACATCTGTTCCAAGTTCCAGGTGAACGAATATTTTCAAAACCAGGAGAGATACTGTCAGATCGCAGAAGTAGATTGCCCCCCAAGCATGTAAGTAAATTAATTAGCATTAACTGTAATCTGTATGAACAATAACAAATAAAAATGTTTATAGCCGAAAATGTAATAAATCTCATTCTAAAATTTATTAATTGGCAACGTATCATTAATTATCATAATTTATCTTATCGATATACAGTGACTCGAATTAATATTCAGACGCTCTAAAAAAGACGATAACTTTTTAAATATTGTACTATACGATTTGAAGTCTTCTGGAAAGCTAGAGCAATTAGTTTACTACAGGATACGAAAAGAAATTTTTTAAAAAATTGCAATTGATCGGAATTGTAGAAAAAAAACTAAAAGTTGCATTTTACAATTCTTTTATGTGTGTGAGCCTATATTGAAAATTTAAGTAGATCTGTGTCATTTATATGCACTATGAAAGTTTAGAGATAGGTATTGAAAGATGTAAGAATCCTTAGATTTACTGCAGTTAGAAGCCGAAAATCATGAAAATCTGCCATTTTTACCATCTTTAAACGTTTGTAGCTCATTGCAACGTCGACCAATTTTGTCGAAATTTTCAGAGTATACTTAATTGACACAGATCTACAAAACGTATTTTTAAAATTTTCTATACATATAGGTCCACATAAAAAAGTTGCACAATGCAACTTTTAGTATCTCTTCTACAATTCCGATCTATTGCAATTTCTGAAACAATTTCTTTTCACATCCTGTAGTAAACTAATTGCTCTAGCTTCCCAAAACAAGTTCAAATCGTATAGTCCAATATTTAAAAAGTTATCCTCTTCCTAAAAGTGTCCGAATATTAGTGGGAGTCACTGTATACTGTATCCTATGTAGATATTCCTAGCAATCTGAAGTTTACTTCGAAAATTTTACCTTTAACTTATTTTCTTACTATTCATATTGCTTGGGTGTATTTTTTTTATCACTGACTTGTGACTCTGAAATAATAAATAGCAGTACAGAAAGGAACATACAAGACTGACAATAAGATTTGTACTGTCCGGGAATAGGGGAAATTGTTTTGTCCGTTACCAGGGGACAGTGAACCCATCGAAGAAACATTTGTTTATTAAACAGAATACACTCTATGCGCAATATAAGAAGATAACTAAAAAAATGCAAACGTGATAAAACATGGTTGTTGGTTTCTTTTGTTTCTCGACTTGGTAAAGATATACATTGTATGTACACGGCTACTGTTAGATGCCGTCCGGGATGTCGCCTAAATATGAAAAATAGTGCTGTATGTATATTAGACAAATATATTGAATAAAAGCTAATGACTCTTAAGAAAAGTATTAATAGAATGTGAATTTTTTTACCTTTCAACTAAATGTAAAATAATAAACTGTCTACCTCTGTGCAAAAATGATAAAGAATTTGAAGTAGCATGGCAAAGCATTGAAACACTTGTTAATATTTTGAACGACGAAGATGACGATGAACCCTTCAATAAATTTGCTCACTCTGCACGCTATGAAAAAAACAATCACATTCATTACTTTTATAAGTCCGTTTTATCGTTGCACTGTATCGCTAATGAAAATATGTTCCACATTGAAAATATGAATAATTTCAATGACAGACCATTCGGTTGTTCGATGTCGAATAATTTTGCTCAGGAGGAGAGGATATGCTATGGAGGTTTCACGACAACGACAGGGGTGTCGGTTCGACTTTGGAAAAAAGGTTTGTCGATTCATGTGACCCTGAGAAGCGAAAGCGAGCCCCAATGCAATGCTGAATCAACGCGTAGTAGCTTGTAGAACTATTTCAAAGCATCGTGTGTCATTGCGTGCACGCAATATTTAGCCGTATCCCCTACCGTTGGATGCCGGCGCGGCGTCGAGTGAGTCAGTGCGACGACGTCAACGACATCCACGACGACGACGCGCGACGGCACCGGCTACGTCTAGACACCATCGCCCCACCGTCATCGTCACTGATTTCTTCACCGTAGTCCTGTTCTTGCTACCCCGTCAAACGGATCAAGTCGGGGTCATGATGGCCCACTTTTCCTTTTTGCTTCTATGTAATTTTTTTTTAGAGATATCGAGGTCACCTTCAATTTTTTAAATGGAACCACCCTTTTTTAAACATCTACAATAGTAGTCCATTTCATTACGAATTCAGTGACTACATGTACAATAATTACTCAAGGTTATCCAAGGTCACGGACAGAAAAAACGTTCAAAACTAAAATATAGAAGCAGAATACCTATATTTCGTACATGTTCGAAATAATGGTCGTCTATGTCGATACATGCCTGTAAACGGGCTCTGAGGGAATGTTGAACTCTGACAAGTACATCCGAGGTGATATTCGCACATGCTGTGATGATATGCTGATGTATATCTTTAACTGTTATTGGAGCATTCTTGTACACAGTCTCTTTCAGCAAAAAAAATACAGTCGATTTGAATCAGGCGAACGTGCTGGCTATGAAACAGTTCTGGCGTGGAAACCTAGAATCCAACATTTCTCTTGCTACTCGTGCATAATGAGCAGGACAGCTGTCATGTACCACATATCATAGCGGTTTTGCAAAGGGACATCTTCCAACAAAATTGGCAGATCTTCTTGCAAAAATTGAGCATATTTTTGTCCCGTCATGTTTCGGTAATGAAGTATGGTCCGATTACTTTTTCATTCAAAATACCACACTATGTTTACGCTCCATTGTCTTTGGTGGTAAATTTCTCGAAGCCAATGTAGATTATCAAGCATGATTAGTGAATGTTGATTCGACCGTAAATAAGAGATTAGAAAAAAATGAACGATTTGGATACAGTCCCCATTGACAAAAATTAACTCGATTTTGAAAATCGTTTCCGTGTAATTCCTGATGTAGCGACATGTGAAACGGATGAAATTTATGTCGGGCTCGAACTCGTATTACGCTATTTTGACTCATGCTTGCTTCTCGGGCAATTACTCTCGTACTCACATGTGGATTGACAGCTGTAGCTGCTAAAATATTAATTTCGTTATCTTCAGTAGTCATGGGATTCTTTCGTTTACGCTTTCTTACATCTACACTTCCAGTATTTCTAAATAACTTGTAGATATTAGTAAAAATCATCCTAGAAGGAGTGTTTTGCTCAGGGTACCTTTCTTCATAAAGCAATCAGGCCTGCAATGCATTTTGTCTACATTCACAGTAAACCGTTATCATGTCACACCTTTCAATCATTCAGTAAGACATAGCGGAATCGCGTTTGGAAACATACTGTTAGTAATTAAATCGCAACGTAATCGGCTAGAGGATGTTTGAAGACATTCCATAGCATTGAAGGACCTTATTATGTTTATTACAAGTGATAAACAGTAGTTTGCTTCTATATTTTAGTTTTATACGTTTTTTCTGTCCGTACCCTTGAGTGGTCTTGAGTAATTATAGTCACTGAATTCGTAATGGAAGGGACTATTATTGTAGATATTTAAAAAAGGGTAGCTCTATTAAAAAAATGAAGGGGAACTTGATATCTCTAAAAAAAAATTACATAAAAACAAACATTTTTTTGGTTTCGTATGAGCCCCATTTTATTATTCAACTTTGTTCTCAAGACGTTTAATGTATCTTTGAAAACAACAAAGATATTTGAGGTGATAATGTCAGGTGACTCACCCTGTATGAATTAGTATGTAAGGAATTATGATATTTTTGGAGATATTAAATATTTAACTTAAATTTTCAGTCTACGCTTTACATTTAGCTTCCAGTTATTTCTATTGTATTATCAAACTTCGCATTCGACGTGCCACGTCTTCCCGATGTCCGAGTGATCTAAAATTTTAGATATATAATTTTTTCATGAAATGGAACAATTGTAGGGAGCGGCGTGCTCAAAATTTCATAACTGAAAAATAAGGACCACCCTAATACACACTATTGGTTATTTTATTCAATTTTATTCTCCAAGGAACTTCATCGTTTATTCTGCATTAGACATATTGCGTCATACTTTAATTACTTTAGTATCAAGAATATACATAGGAGAAATATTGAATGAAGTCAATCAGGAGGTACCCGCGGACACTTTACGAACTTCATGTTCCGACAAGGAACACAAACTAAAAAGATACCATTTTATTATTATGATTCCTCCCCCAATATTACCTTTGCCTGATGCTTCTAAAAAGCATATTCTATATATATCTCATTCATAGAGAAGTCAGAGAAGGGAGATTTTAACATCCCCGTGTATAGAAATAAACTTGCTAAAAATTCAGCTAAATGTAAGCAAGCCAAGGTGAAAGAAGCATAAAGATTTGTTCAATCAAGAAACAAAAGTAAAAAAGGTATCCTTTTCGGAGAAATCTTCGAAAAAGATTAAATTCACACAGCACAACAAATGCAAAGATTCGGCACATGAAAAACGTTCAGACTTCAAGTTTACACGTATATTATTATTGTGATGTTTGCGATGTTTGCGAGGCGAAAAACTAAATAAAACCGCGAAGAAAATTATGTTTAGGGCTACACATTTATTTTTAAGTGGGTAAAAACATAGGCTGCTGTATAATCTAATTATGGTTTTTTGTAAAATTATTTTAAAAATTAAGTTTTGCTTCGATTTGTGTTCATATTCTGAAAACAGATTTGGTTATGATTGATTAGTTATAGATTTTATCGTGTTTCATTTAATTGTGCGGGGTTACCTACCTGCCGTTTCCCTAGATTTTTTCATAAAAAAAGAAAAAGAATTTGACCCATGAGATGATCCATGATTTAACACGACATACATAACTCAGCTATATTTGTTGTCTGTGTTGTTGCCTCTACAGTTTGAGATTCGTTTAACTTTGAATTTCCATATATTCTCCAATATTCTCATTTCTCATATAGATTATTAAAAATACAGCAATTTGTTTTCTAGGTTTTCTAATTCGTTGAACTACATCCAACTTTACGCTACTATACATTCATTTCGTATAACAGAGGCCAGCTGATTGCGCTAATTTATGTATGACATATGCGAGACTGGTCATTATTCTCACACTACTCTTATTTACTCTTGAAGAAAATTTTTTTTACTGCACCTCCCGATTAATTGTTCCAATTAATTAAAAAAAAATCTTTCCAAAGTTTGAGCTCGATCGGATAACGGGAAAACGTGCCCCCAGGTCCTTAAACATTAAAATCATTAATTAAATGCTCATAAAATCGTTTTTCCCGAATATTTTCTAAATTATTGACTGCATCGAAAAGTATATTCGACAAAACCTGTAGATCTGGATAAGCTGCGTTTTTTATGTCCTATTACTTTTTCTCGTCAAGCAAAAGATTTCCGAAAAAATTGAGGAAAATTTCAGAACAAAATCAAAACACTTTTCCTGAAATTTGAAAACTGAAGTGTATTTCTATTATCTTCTACCAATAAATATATTAACGAAAAATGTGTATTTTTACCACGCTTATAGTAGCTTGCCGAGTTGTTGTCGTTGTCGATGTTGTCGTTGTTGTATGCGTCAAATCTTGAAATCGAATTTTAAACCACTTCCCGATGAGCTAGAGACTTGAAACTTTAAACATAGCTCAGAACTGGGTGACAATGCAATATTAAAAAACAAATTTAAAAAAATAAAAAGTAGAAAATAAAAAAATATATAAAAAAACTTTTGAAAAACCACGCTTATATTAAAGTGCACTAAAAAGGAGAAAATAATTTTTTTAGACATTAGCGACAATAAATAAAAGCGTGGAGCGCTAAACTA
>CM052245.1:19676695-19737794 GCA_028455795.1 Lasioglossum marginatum
GTCGGCCAAAGTTATTGTCGGTCAAATCTGGAGTCGGTGAAATGTTGTCGGTGAAAACCGTGTCGAGGAAATTTGTGTCGGTGATTTTCATGGGACCCATTCTATGGCACTAAATAAGAAAAAAATGTTATGTAAACATAGGTCACATAGAGCTTTATTAAGAAGTTATAACAAAATTACGGAATTCAAGTAATAAAGGAATAGTAACCGACTTGCTGTTACTGCAAGCATTCGATCGAATAGATCAGCAATATTTATGTTCAGTGTACTTATGTAAGCTATGTTTACTATCTGAGGTCGCCTAAGATTGAAAGTATATATAATTTCCGCCAGTATTAGTAAGTTCAACTTACTAAGTTGTTGGAGTTCATATGGAAATGCCACAAAAGTATTTACGAATCGAGAACCTGCATTCTCTAATTTTGTTATAACTTTTTAATAAAGCTCTATGTGACCTATGTTTACATAACATTTTTTTTCTTATTTCGTACCATAGAATGACAAAGTTTGATCCTTAAACCCTGGGACACCTGTATATGTATGACCAGAGTGAGACCTTATTTTCTTTCTGAAGTCTACAACGTGTTTACAAAAACAGTAAACAGACGCGCCGGAGTAGGCTTACGTTGCCACGGAGCGTGCACGAATACGGAAAATTCAATTCAGTACTAGCAATAGCTTTTTGCGAATATCTCGAAAACTAAAAGAGACCCCTTTATATGTGAAAAGGAAAAAGTTGTTCAAAATGTCGAAGTCTGTAACATATTAAAATTTCATCAAAATCGGAGAGGAGTACCTCTTTCTAAATAATTACTAAAATAACTGCTATATTTTGAAAACTTTTTTTGTTTATAACTTCTTAATAAATAACGAACGCCGGCTAAAACCTCTTGGGGGTTACCCAGAAAGGTGACCTTGATAACATATGTCAATACAGTATATCGTTTTAGCCTTCAATACTTCAAATAACTGCTATATTTGGAAAACTTCTATTGTTTATAACATGTATAATGTTGTTGACAACATGTATCAAGGTCAAGGTCATCTGAGGTGCCTCCCCTAATATTGTCTTGTATTAGAATGTTCTGTCAAACACTTCATTTTGTATGTAACGTCTATTCGCATCTCAACATTTTTGGAACAGATAGAATAGCGATCATTTCACATCTTGTAACGTGTCGGGTGATATTTTTCTACATTCGTTTATGATACACTCCTTCATGTCGAGCAATGTAGGCAAAGATTCTGCATAAACATTATTCTTTATTCAAGGTTTTCTTAACAATATACCTTTTTATAGAGAATAAAAAGCCGCATCGATCGGTGCATAAGAAAATATACGGTTCCATTTAAAAAATCAAAGTTGACCTTCATAATTATGTGTGCATCTCTCGAAACTATTATATTTAATCTCCATCCAAACTATTAATTAAAGTGGTAAATCAAGATCGTAATATCTGGCGACCCTGTATAATAAAATTTGTATCCTCGGTCATTAAATCGGTCATTTCATATGCAACAACCTAATACGATCATTCGTATTACATTTCACGATATTAGAGATATTAGGAAAGAGTCTTATCACTCATTGAAACTAAATTACCTTCCCTCCTAGCTGGCCTTTGGTGACCTCGAATAGTTCATTGTACGCATGGTAATAATGGCTTTACATTAAGAAAGAAGCAATGTTAACCTTCGTATGATGTCTATGCGCCCACCTGTAGAGAAAAAACTGTTTACATGAGATCATGATTGATAGTAACCGAGATATTCAGGTGACCTGTTTAGGTGATTCACCCTGTATATGTACAGTGATGAACCGTGTCGTTGCGTTGGGGTTGAGAAACAGTAGCAAACGGCACGATCAAGGAAAGTCTTGACCGTCAGTATTGTCGTGTGCGCTTCACCCCACATGAGAGGCTTCCTTCACCATGGACAGGAGGAACATCGTCCCGTGTCCCTCCTACTTTAGGGTGAAAACCAATTAGAGGGCGAATTTCGGAAATGTACCAAAGACATCTCTGAATTCCCCTAAAGTCTAAAAAATCTCCGAACGGCGAACGGAACGAGTTTTTGCTATTTCCAGAATTTCTTCCGAACAACTATGGAAGCTGCAGCGGTGTATATTACACAAAGAAATACAGAAAATGTTGGCAGTTTATTTAGTGAATCAAAGTTTATAAGTGAAATGTTCAGGTCAGGACGAAGCATTAAAGACATCAGATTCGAGACTACATTATTTGAATTTTTGGAGATGTTGCTGTGCAAGTGCTACCCGTTCGCGATCGTGCGCGCCGAAATGCGCGCCGAAATGTTCGTCGAAATGCGCAGCGAAATGCACGCATTCGTGCGCGTGGTCGATCCATCGGCTTCGGGAACGCTGCGAACACGAAAGTGTAGAAACATTTCTTTCTGCAAATCGCGTGGTTATCAATTATTACAAATCCAATCATGTAAACAGAGTTTTTGTAAAATCAGTTGTTTAAAAAATATATGGGAAAATGAAATTTCTTGGCAGTTTTTGTTTCTAAATATTAATCTATTTTCATGAAAACTCGTGTGCTCTATGAATCAAAATAGTGGATACGTGTTTTTGGAATTTTTTGTTTTTTACCATATAACAAATACTGAATTTCATCAAGGAATCCTAACCAAACTTATCAAATAAATAATGTAAATGACTTATTTTATGATGTCATTCATAACCTAGCAGTTGATGCGACATAAGGATAAAAATCGTGCGAAAAGTATTCTGGCACGTGTATCAGAACGTATTATGAAGTTTTATAATATTTTCGGCAATTTTCTATTATACCACAAAGTCATTAGTTATCTCTCTAACCATCAGAAAAAGTACAAATGCTACACGAAGTACGTGCTTCTAATGATAATCACTGCCACATAGGGTAACTATACCGATTACTGCAGCATCTCTCTCTCATGTTTTGATCGTACTTTATTTTAATATTATTCCTAATTTATCATGAAATAATAATACGGGTAAGCATTTGATGGAAGAATGATATCTCCTGAAAACAACAAAAAAATTGGTCTTCAAATCTGATACAGCATAAGAAAATATTGAAAAATAATATTGATAACATATTGTCCGCATTACTGCGGACAAAAAGGAACCGTGTACTAATTACTGCGTACCCATTACTGCAGATTAGAATTCGAAATATACGAGCGTACGGAAACGAATTACGTATCTAGGCATGAATTTAAATAAATCCTGAATACAATAATAACTTTTTTATTTATTACATTTCCTAAATGAATAAACCTTTTAGTAATTTTAACACTGTAGTATAATATCACATAAATATAAATAACTAAATACATTCTTTTAACAAATATTTGAGTAATATGTATATATAATATATCGTGAAGTTTACAACATTTCACAATTCCATTTACAATGTAAACTCCTTTGCCTCTTTTTCAATTTCTCTTCCTCTTTATTCTCCTAAAAACCTCCATTCTTTCTTTGTTTCTTAAGTTTCCAGTTCCATAAGTAGATCTTTTCGTGCTCTTTACTGTACTTTGTCTTTTATTTTTGTTACTGGTTTTTTAAAGTTACTTTTCGATTTCATTTTTGTCATATCTTCGTATTTTATCTATATTTAGGCTGAAGTTGAAGCTCGTTTCTCATCGTAGTTACAATTCACACCGCAGTATGTATTATGTATTAGGGACATTCCTAGTGATTCTTGTGCCGCAGTAATGAGCTCATCCTCCACTTTAGTATACGTAATGCTGAGGGCTTATTTCTTTTTGTATGTTTATTGTATCGAAGTAGGTATGTAAATAATAATAAAACTTAAAAGAATGTACAATCATGCGACATCATCAACAATCCGTGATCGAGATAGAAGAAAAATGGTCTTATTTTCAAATTGTATGAATAATGTTTTTTCAAATCCTGAGATTATAAAAATATAAGAATGATTGACAATTTTGTTTGCCTTGCGAACGAGAATACGTTCTCATTGAATTGTGCAAATTTATTCAGGGATAAATATTTATTTTTACGTACATATTTTAGTCTGATACGGAAACAATACCACAGTAAAACATAGACTCGCAGTAATAGTTGATAGTGATACATTTACCTTAACATAAAACTGCGCTGAAAGAAATGGGAATCGTTTTTAAAGGTTTTCCAAATAAGTAGTTAAGCAACAGATTGTGCTTCTAGGCGATGCTAGTATGCTTGCCACTACTCCATTGATCTCAAGTCGTTGGGCGATTTTCAAACTGGAATAAATGTGGGATACGAATAAAGTATGTGTTAGACAGTTATGGAGGTCTTCTATATATACAACTCACTACAGTGTAATATATATAAGCAATTTATTAATAGTACACAAGACATTGCCTGATACATATAACGTACATCCGTAACGGTCTACTTGACTTGTACAAAACTAGTCAAGTTGCCAACTGTGAAGAACTGGACAAAATCATATTTTAACACACCTCCTTGATTTTGTGCATTTTATATAAGTATAGAGGCGCGTACTTTGATTTACAAGCAAAGAAAACTTAAGAACGTGAATGTCAATCTGATTATCTTAGACTCTCTACAGATACAATTACAATGTTTCTAAACCTAGTAGAGCACGAAATTTTTCAAATTTGGTTCTTCCCAAGGGTTTAGTGAGTATGTCTGCTATTTGATCCTCACTGGGTACTTTCTGAGTGTCGATTAGACCCTTACTTTCATAGTCGTGAACAAAATGATAACTGATATCAATATGCTTGGAGTTTTTCGAAAATTTTCCATTCTTTGATAAAGAAATTGCACCGGTGTTATCCTAGTAGATTTTTACTGCGTCATCAACTTTTATATCCAAATCATTTAGTACTCCTTTGATAGGTATAATTTCACCGACGCAATCAGCAAGTGCATAATATTCGGCATGAGTAGAGGCTCTGGATACAATCTTCTGTTTTTGCGACCTCCATAAAATTATATTTCCAAAAACACGTATTGGTATTCCGGATGTAGATTTCCTGTCCACTGAATCTGATGTCCAGTCAGCATCAACATAAGCATCTAGGATATTAGTATATTCTGAGCTGTAAATCAATTTAATGAAGCGAGTAGAGTACAGATATTTTAGAACGCGTAATGTATATTTAAAGTGAGTATTACTATAGCAGGTTTGATAACGACTCAAATAATTTACTGAAAAGGATATGTCTGGGGGTTAGATCTGTTTGTATTATCTCAGCACGTTTGTATTATCTCTCCAACTTCAAATTTATTTCCATGGGTATATTATAATTTTTTGAATGTTTGACTTCATATTTTTCTGCAAGGCTTTCTATGTACTTCTGTTGGCTCAGTAACATTTTTGTTTGATAATGTTCTATTTCAATTCCTAAGTATTGTTTGATCGGATCCAAATCCTTCATTCGAAATCTTTTGCTTAATATTGATTTGAGTTTTTGTATACAGTTTGCCGATTAATAGATCGTCTACATATAGGATTATGTGTACTCATTTTTCGTTTATACTTCCAGTGTACAGACAGTTTTCGTAATTTGACCTTTGGAAGTTGATAGTGCACATAAATTCGTGAAAACACTCATACCAGTCTCTCGGACTTTCCCTTAATCCGTATAGCGATTTTTTCAATAAGCATACTTTGTTTTCTTCAGTCTTGTATCCTTTTGGGGGATAAATGTATACTTCCGATTTAATTTTGCCGTTTAAAAAGGCGGTTTGTACATCCATTTGTTCAACTTTTAGTTTTTTTATGCATGCGACTGATAACAATGTTTTTATTCTGGCTACTGGGGAATAATTTTCCTCATTCTCTTAATATGTTTGTTGAAATCCTTTAGCTACAACTCGAGCTTTATATTTTCTGTTTGATTTACTTCGGTAGAGCCATTTGACTTCTATAATATCTTTATTTCTTGGTATGTCGACTACTCTTTCCAAGTTTCATTTTCCTCCAGACTTTCCATCTCTTCTTTCATGGCAATTTTCCACTTTGTATTGTCTGGACTTTTTAGTGCTTCTTCATAACTGCCAGGTACATTAGGATTACAATAGTTTACATAGACGACATGCTCATCATATTTCTTTGGCATTTTTCTATCACGTTTGGGATTTACTCTTCTTTCTCGTTCTGGATTTTCCCTTCTATTTCGTTCTTGATATTCTCCTCTCTCTTCTTCTTGATCTTCCGTATTTGACACCTCCTTGGTGTTAGCTTATTCATTTTATTCATCTTGATTTTTAATTTCATTTATTTGTTCTTCTGTCTTGTACTCTTCATTTTCTTCTTCGGCTTCTAAGTGTCTTGAGTCTTCTAGTCTGATGTATTTTGTTTTATCTTCAATGAATTGAACGCGGCGACTTATAATTACCTTTCTATTTATCAATATTTTATATCCTGTGTCAGTATATCCAATTAGGATACCTTTCGAATCTAATTTTGAGGTTCTACACTCTTCTGGAATTCTTACGTATGCGATGCTTCCATATATATGTAAATTTGATACGTTTGATCTTTTTCCAAAAAATATTTCATATGGCGTTATGTTTACTGTATTTGCTAGTAATCGGTTTCCAAGATATGCAGCCGTATACACACATTCTGGCCAATAATTTTTGTCGATGTTCGCTTCCGACAGTAAACATCTGGCTCGGTTCATAATGGTACTGTTATGCTGCATCACCCTTCCCGATAAGCTTCCAAATCAACATTGTTTGGGTATCTGTTTTGAAGGTTGCTTGGAAATAAATCTCTTTGACCAAATATTTATATATAAACAGAATATAAAGCTTTAATATAAAAACTATTGCTATGGTATATAAATTAAATATAAACTTTGTTACTCTCTCTTTCTACTCAATCTACAATCTTACATCGTGCACACTCGTCTCTGTTCTCAACGCATCTGCTCATTCAAACCGCTCGTTAGACAAAACACTCTCAATCCGTTCGCTCGTACCAACCTAACCTTTGCTCACTCGTACCAACCCTCAGGAATTATTCATTCACTCAACAAACATTATCTTCGCCCTTTTGCACAAAGCTGACTCAAGTGTTTGGCTGGACTAGGAACGGCAGAGTTACATGTACGGTGACACATTTTAGTGTAGACCAAAGATCCTTATAAGGAATCTATATAAGGAACCCTCTCATTGAGCGGGACTTACTTTCGAGTCGTCAGTTAGTTTGTAAGAACGTATACTTTCTCTAAAGCGCGATTTCTTGTGAACAATCTGTTGGTGTGGCCTACTCAATAAACTTCAAGTTATAAAGAAGAAAAAGGATTATTTCTCGAGGGAACCCCATCCTTTCCTTCTTCACGGCATAACAGTACGATTGTACCTTTCAGCTACACCGTTAAGTTCGTGAGTGTGTGGAGGGCCTGGCCTTAAGTATGTGCCTTCCTGTTTAGCTAGTTCAATGAAATTATTGTTTATATATTCTCGTCCGTTATCACAATGAATCTGTTTTATTTTCTTCCCTGTATAGTTCTGCATTAGTTTTATGTACTGGACAAAGCGATCATAGACCTCGCTTTTTCTTTTTATACAGTATACAACGGCGAATTTACTGTAATCGTCGATAAACGTTACGAAATATCTTTCACCTTTGTATCCAATTTGATTAATTGGACCATTATGAACCATTCGTATGAACAATCTCTAAAATTTCTTTTGCTTTGCTTCGATTGTTCCTAAACTTTACATTTGACATTTTGTTTTTCAGGCAGATTTCACATTTCATGTACTCATCTCTAATCCTTTTAGGTAGCCCGTCAAGCAGTTGTGTATCGCACAAATGTTTTAAGTCTTGGAAGTTTGTGTAACCTAAAATTCGATGCTACTTTTCCTTGTTTGACATTTCCACGGATGTCCTATATGAAGTAGCTTCTCTGTTATTATAGCATTCTGTTTTTCCTTCTAGTTTATACAGTTTGTTGTCTTTCGTTGCAATAGCGATAAGGTTTTCTTTGCTGTTGTAGATGTTTGCTTTGTCATTGTCGAATATGACATAGTTATTTTGTTTTACAATACACGATACGCTCAGTAGATTTTGCTTCATGCTCGGTACATAATAAACGTTTTTGATTTCAATTTTTTTAAATTTACCCAAGACATCAAAATACGTTTCAATGTTACCGATTTTATTTGCCTCCAATGAGAAACTATCCCCAACTTTAATGTTTATTGGTTTTCTTAAATTTATAGATTTGGTGAAATATTTGTCGTTATTAACTATATGATCTGAGCATCCGCTATCCAACAGCCACTTGATGCTTTCTTCCTCAAATCTTTCGCTTATTGTTTCAGTGCTTGTAGACATTACTTCAACATTGAATGTGTTTCTGTCTATATTGTCCTCCAGTGTTGAGCTTCCTGCCAGCCTTGTACTATAATTTCTGTTGTAACCTCCCGAATATCTATTTGTCTGATGTATGCTTTTTCTGATCTATTGCTTCGACAATAGCGTTCCAGGTGTCCAATTTTATTGCATTTGAGGCATCTTTTCACTTGGTTTTGAGATCTGAAATGATTTTCCTGATTTCCGTATGTATTTATGTGATTATTGCTATTACCTGTGTTTGGAAATCTTCTCTGGAATGGTCTGTTATTTTGGAAATGACCTCTGTTGTATTTCTGTGCATGGGAACTAAACGTTTGCATTGTATCCTTAATGCTTGTGTTCGTGTCCTGTCGTTTTTGATAGTCTACTATTAGTTTTAATTTAACAAATTCGACTGTTTTTTCCTTTTCTGGTAGGGCATCTATGATATCCACTATGTGCGCCATGCTTTCTCGAAGTATTAAAAGAGTAATTTAATTTGTCATTGTTACTTACAACTTCTTCAGCGTTTCTCAGTTAAGATGTTTTCCAAATTCGTTAAAGAATTCAATTTTTTTTTTCGTTTTCCTTCATTCTTAACTGTAATAGCCTTCTTTTGCATACAAGTTTTATTGCACTGCTCTTGACTAGATATACTTCATCAAACTTATCAATCATCTTTTTAACAGTTTCTTCTGAGATTATCAATTCCAGTTGCGTATTTGTGACACTGTGAACTATATAGTTTTTGGCTTTTATTTTTTTCTTTGCCCACGTGGCCTCTGTAATATTTTGTGGTCTTTCATTATACTGGATTGTCTCAGCACATTCTTTCATTTCAAGTAACAAGTTTAACTTAAATCTCCATTTGTCATAATGTGTGCCATCAAAAATTTGTAATATGCAATCTTCTTTCTTGTCTTGCATCATGTTTTAATTTTTAGGTTAAATATCTTTTGCGGCTCACGTTTTCTTTTTCTTTCCGTTTTGTTTGACTTTTATCAATTTAAAAGAATAACCACGGAACTGCTACCATATTAGAAAGTTATGGAGGTCTTCTATATACAACTCACTACAGTGTAATATATATAAGCAATTTATTAATAATCGTAACACAAGGCATTGCCTGATACATATAACGTACATCCGTAACGGTCTACTTGACTTGTACAAAACTAGTCAAGTTGCCAACTGTGAAGAACTGGACAAAATCATATTTTGACAGTATGTTATGTCGACTATCAAAATTATGAAAAGCTCATTATTAGATGTAGCGAACGATCCGAATAACGACCCACATAAAAAAGTTGTAAATGACAATTTTAGTATTATCTTTGTAATTCCGACCAATTACAATTAAAAAAAAATTCTTTTCACGTGTTTTAGTAAACAACTGCACTATCTTTTCAAAAAATCCAAATCGTATGGACCGATGTTAAAAAAGTTATCGTCATCGTAGCTTTTAAAAGTATCCGAAGTATGTGTGTAATATTTGCCGTTAAGTATCTTTTTAAAGTAAATATATCAGTCTATCGATAAATTGTCTTACAATTAATAGAAATTTTGTAAACAAATTTTATAAATAAAAAATATACAAAACATTATGATCTCTATCGACGTAGGCAATAAAATATGTTCGCGCCTAATCCTTGCTATTACAAGTTAATCAGTGTTAGATCGTCGCAGTGCAAGGCAATTTTAATGAACGTGTAATGAATTAATGAAAATTTAGCTTGGACTACTTTTTATATAATGTGTAGCAATAAACCAAAAGCGGCGATACTGAGCAAAGCTGAGCGGCAAAGCTGACAAATTTCAAAAGTAAATTGTTCATCCTAAACTGTTATTACACAACTTTACAGTATAGTAGTATTTGGCTGCTTAAAATCAGCTGGTCGAGAAATTGTGTAAATGATAAAATAATTTTCAGATTTGGTCGCACATGAAAATAGAAATATGTATTTGCCAAGCGTTTTGCTGGATCGCGCGTTTCTATATGTACACGTAGATTGAAATGTTGATAAATGCATAAACATCCGTAGTTGTCACTTTTGAAACACAATAGAGGAAAGGAGGGAAGATACGCACCTACACATTTTCGCACAAAGAATCGATAAGGGATGTTATAGAGGCACCAGCTCGTACTATACGCCGAATAGAGATGCTGGGACCCGGTAGCAGCGCCTGCTGTATTTTAAACGGTAATTTTACGAGTCCTTGGTCACTGTAGTGATTTCATCCGTTGAATGGCGGAAGGGCGCTAACTACCCTTATATCTACTTGCGACAGAAGGGCGCGTGCTCTCCCCCATTCCCCAGTCCTAAACGCATCTTGAGCGCCTCAACAGGTCCATGAATAAGTTAGGGTTCGGCGCCAAGTGTCGAAGACGTAATAGATTTTTCAGTCCCTGTGCACTTAAGGGGGATGAGGGAGGGTGCGTTCTGGCTTTCCTTCAAAATCGAGTAAAGTATATAAGACCTAATTTCCTTTCACGTCGAATCTTGCAAGAAAAAAGGCTCTGTTTCATCTTTCACCGCCGCACGTGCCGCGCCGCACCATCTCCGCTTAATAGTTCTCGAGAACACCGATTTGCCACAATCTACTTTCCGTAATTTACTTGAATAATAACAAGAAGACGCGCATAGAATGCTATTTATACTGACAATGAGAGGTATATTTAGTTATGCCGTTAGCTGTGAACATTGTTTCCATTACAGTTGTCACTTGCATGTTTAGTTACAATTGAGCCGTTTACTATGAAAGCGGGATAACTCCATTTTTCCATTATTCAGACGTTGGAGGTTTCGCGTATCATACGATTCTAAAATATGTATGGTATATATAGATAGATGCCAGAAGAGTTTCAGTAAGATTTTATAATTTTACAATCGCTAAATTTATCATACCATGATTCTTCGAAAAATGCATTTTAAGAAGAAAGAATATTAAATGGTGTTATCCCACTTTTCATCGTTAATAAATTATAAGAGTCGTGAACAGAAATAAAAAAGATGTTTAATTTGAAATTGTTCATTTGTTTTTTTTTTTGGCAAATTGCAGAAATAATTACGATATACTGGTGGTATGTATACATGTAGACAATGGATTTTGTCAATTTAATATTTTTAAAATTGCGAGGTCTAGATTGCATGGTAGTACGTTTTTTTTTCTTTTTTTTTAAAGACGTGTGGAAAAATATTGTTACGTACACCCCAGAAGGGGGTAGTGTGGGACTCAGGTGGCAGATGTTCGGGCTATCCTGTACCCACTAAAAAACCACACGTCTAAGGATCAGAGCCCTCTTCTCTCTCCACCTTTCTGCCCGTTAGCGGAAGGGGGCCCACTTTTCGTATTTCTCCCTTCCGCTAACTTCTCGGGCACTAACTACGCCTGTTCTTGGCTCATTTGGCTGGTAGTACCTGAATTCAAATGTTTGCATGTCACATCGTCTTTCATTGATGATTTATAAAGAGTATAAGGGGTACACTCTTATACTCTCAGGCAGCATACTTCATGCCAAATCATTTTTTCGCCGTCAGTATTCTTCCTCCTTAAAGTTGCATGTATCCCTCATCCGACGACAAGGAATTTCGTTCTACAATTATTTCTCTTTTGTCTTTCTTTAAACTTCTATTTTATTTATCTAATTCTTCGTCTATTTATATTCAAAGGCCAAAACATTTCTAAAACATGAAATAGTACCATACTTGTAGCTTATAGCTAACTCGAAATATGTATATGTAGAATACAACTTTCATTAATAACCTGTATCACTGTCTGAGGTTAACACAACGTTATCCATTGATAAATAGCAACCCTTCCACTAGCTCAAACTTAAATTAATCAATAATAATAATAGAATTTCAATATTTGGTAAATTGCTGATCACTGTATGAAACAGCTTCATAAAAGATGAATATAAAGTCTGAGACTACATCTCAATCACCAAATGACAAAGCAGATGAAGCAAATATCATCTCCACGTCATCTGCAATAGCGGAATTTTGCCACTCCACCAATTGTAAAACAATAATTCATAGCAAACGAAGTTGCCTAACTTTTATAGTAAATTATTTTGCATTTTTAGCGAATGACCAATTTTATACAGGGTGAGTCACCTAACGTTATCACCTCAAATATCTTTGTTGTTTTCAAACATACATTCAATGTCTTGATGGCAAAGTTGAATGGTAAAATGGGGCTCATACAACACCAAAACAATTTTTGTTTTTATGTCATTTTTTTCACAGATATCAAGATCACCTTCATTTTTTTTAATGGAACCATTTTTTAAACATCTACAATGATAGGTCCTTTCGGCGCGCAGTGGCTCAAGTGGTAAGGCTCACGACTACGAGCACCGTGGTCCTGGGTTCGAATCCCGCCGGCACCTCTGAAAATGCTTTTCATTAGAAAAAGGTTTTCATGTGATATCTAAACTGTGGTGCCGCAAGGTGGTTCGGAACCCACCTTAATAATAAACTGTAGGTCCCGCTGAAATTAGGCGATAGTGAGAGTGGAAAGAGGGGAGATTGGTAAATGGATTTGAAACCCCGAGAGGACCAAATATCATTACTTTACAATGATAGGCCCTTTCATTACGAATTCAGTAACTATATTTACTCAAAGTCATTCAAGGTCACGGACAGAAAAAACGTAAGGAACTAAAATATGGAAGCACAATACCTGTATTTCGTAAATGTTCGAAATGATGGCCGTCTACGTCGATACATGCCTGTAAACGGGCTCTGAGGGAATGTTGAACTTTGACAAGTACATCCGACGTGATATTCGCACATGCTATGATGATACGCTGATATCTTCAACTGTTGTTGGAGCATTCTTGTACACAGTCTCTTTTAGCAGACCCCGCAAAAAGAAACAGTGGATTTGAATCAGACCCGTGCTGGCCATGAAACAGTTCTACCTTGTCCAATTCATCGGTTTGGAAACCTTATAATCCAACATTTTTTTTGCTATTAATGAACAGAACAGCCGTCATGTTGGTACCACATATCATAGCGGTCTTGCAAAGGGACATCTTCCAACAAAATTGGCAGATCTTCTTGCAAAAATTGAGCATATTTTTGTCCCGTCATGTTTCGGTAATGAAGTATGGTCCGATTACTTTTTCATTCAAAATACCACACCATACGTTTACGCTCCATTGTCTTTGATGGTCAATTTCTCGAAGCCAATGTGGATTATCAACGAACTAATAATGAGCATTCCGTAGATTAATTGAAGCATGATTAGTGAATGTTGATTCGACCGTAAATAAGACATTAGAAAAAAATGAACGATTTGGATACAGTCCCATTGACAAAAATTAACTCGATTTTGAAAATCGTTTCCATGTAATTCCTGATGTAGCGACATGTGAAACGGATGAAATTTATGTCGGGCCCGAACTCGTATTACGCTATTTTGACTCATGCTTGCTTCTCGGGCAATTACTCTCGTACTCACATGTGGATTGACAGCTGCTAAAATATTAATTTCGTTATCTTCAGTAGTCATGGGATTCTTTCGTTTACGCTTTCTTACATCTACACTTCCAGTATTTCTAAATAACTTGTAGATATTAGTAGAAGTCATCCTAGAAGGAGTGTTTTGCTCAGGGTACCTTTCTTCATAAAGCAATCGGGCCTGCAATGCATTTTGTCTACATTCACAGTAAACCGTTATCATGTCACACCTTTCAATCATTCAGTAAGACATAGCGGAATCGCGTTTGGAAACATATTGTTAGTAAATAAATCGCAGCATAATCGGCTAGAGGATGTTTGAAGACATTCCATAATCCATAGCATTGAAAGACCTTAGCATGTTTACTGCAAGTCCCACTGGTGATAAACAGTAGTTGCCTCCATATTTTAGTTTTATACGTTTTTTCTGTCCGTGCCCTTGAGTGGCCTTGAGTAATTATAGTCACTGAATTCGTAATGGAAGGGACTATTATCGTAGATGTTTAAAAAAGGGTGGCTCCATTTAAGAAAAATGAAGGTAACCTTGACATCTCTAAAAAAAAATTACATAAATACAAAAGTTTTTTGGTATCGTATGAGCCCCATTTTACCATTCAACTTTGTCCTCAAGACATTTAATGTATCTTTGAAAACAACAAAGATATTTGATGTGATAACGTTAAATGACTCACCCTGTGTATTAGTGTAACCTTTGCAAGATAATGTGGGATCTCAGAGACCCCAGCTTCAGATTTTTGAAAAGAATTCTTATATGAATAAAATTAAATCTGTTTGTTTACTTTCTTTCCTGTGTTATTCTTTGTCCTAAATTTATTAAAAAAAAGGTTATTTATGAAATTCATTTGTCAGGGTCTAAGAGACCCCACCTTACTATTTATGTGATACTAGACCTTACCTTGCGAGGGTTAATAATAATTTATAAAACTCAAACGATTAATTAGTGATAAACTATAATTTCTGGTTATCTAAAAGCTAAAACACTATGAAATTGAATTTTTTTTAACGTAGATTTGCTCCACATTCATAATAAACGGCTTAATTCGTCCTGCAGTTTAAACGAGCATTTATTTCGATATTATAATATAGTTACCGATACATTCTATTTTATCCCTAAATGGGATGACACCCGATGAACAGTTTCTAGATACGCTTACATTCGGAAAAATGTCAGTCAAAGTGGAAATCAAACTTTACAAATGTTGAAGAGAATTGCCGTGGAAGACATTTGTCATACAAACACTTCTTATTTACAAAATATTAGTTCTGAATTCGAAACTTTATTTTTAAGTCTAGATTTTGAATTACAATCTCATCTTGTGCATCAAAATTCGTTTTACCGTTACAAGCCATCATGGAATATTAGTACAAGCTAACTCTGTGTTTATTATTTTTATAACAAACTACAAAAATACTTCGCGTTAGGTGTTATGTTGCCATCGATAACTTTAACGGATGAAATTTCCGTATACTATCAAATTCTAGTAAAAATGTAATGCGTACGAAAAATAAATATAAATAGTCTAAGTACTTATTTACTTAAGTTTATAATGGTAATGTTTTGTCTAAGTGACCGTTGTACATTTATATGTTTAATGTAAAAATAAAAGCAGAACGGTAAAAGTATCTATTATTGATATTCGGTAAAATGTCATACACTTTAAGATCTAAAATGTTGCTGTACCGAAGAAAATGTTACGTTGGGAAGATGGGAAAATTTCAATTTAGCTTGTAACAAATATTTCAGATTAAAGAAATAATTTTTTCAATGCTATCCGTAAAAACTCCTTGTCTTCGGAATATTTTTTAAAATATTAAGTTTTCAAGAGTTAATATAGTCATCTGTCGTAAACGTATCGTAAATGTAATTTAGCCCATGATTTTTCGAAGTGTGTCACATATTTATAAGCACGTATGATTTCAAATCATTGATTTGTCTCGATTCAAACTTACATCTACAAAATTGCTTTATACAAAAATTAGTAGCAATAAATCATTAAATTCAAATCAGATAAATTGCTTGAAAAGAAACCAAAAGTCAAATAGACTGTATCTGTCTTTTATAACTGTCTGTATATAACTATGTATATGTATATTATATTGAAGGCTGATAGTTTGGTTTTGAATTTTGTTCATGATTCTCACTTTCATTGTTCAGAAGGAGACTTCTGCACGTCATAATTGTTATCGCAGTAGTCGGTTCGATGTTTTAGTCAGCTATTTACGAGTTGAAGTGTAAAATACCAAATTTTTGAACGAAAAATAAAATATATACAGTGATTGGATTGTTTAAAAAAAATTACGAGTATTGATCATAGTGACAAATTTAGATAAATGTTTAATGGAAAATTTTTTTTATGAAACTATTATGTCGGTAAATGTGGAGACTTGTTTATAGGTGTCGAATATATACAACATTGACTCACAAGCCAGGTGGGGCATCTCAGATGAAAAATATTATTTTTCCTGACTCAAGCGCTATCATATTAGCCTACATACAAAGCAGATTTTTTGCTCGGCCTAAAATATTTTTAGTCCGGAGAGGGTTAAGTAGGGCATAGAACTGTATACGTAAACAATTACATTAAGGAGCAAAGAAGGAAGAGAATTCTTACTAGAATACACTTTTCAGTCAATGTCTTAGATGTTTTATATTTTTATCGCAAAATGTAAGACACCTATTTATAAAGTTAACCTTGTCATGATAATGAGGTCTGCGGTGAATCTGTCAGTATACATCCCACAATTTAATATTGAATCGGTAAGAAATTTGCCTTACAATCTGTACGGGAGCGGAACAGCGAGCCAGACAGAAGACGCGGGGGATAAGCGGTAGGAAAAACCGTTTAAGAGCCACTTTCGATGCAAATTCATTGCAGCCATTTGCGTCGCCGCCCAATACATCCCTCGTATCCAGGTTCGATCTTGGAACGGCAATCAATTTATTTTTTCCCAAGTTATTGTGAAGCGCATGTTAGCTCCAAAATTCGATGCCTGAGGGAACATTCAAAATATCTACAACTTTGAACTTATTCGGTTTCGATTTCGGTGAATATTAACGCAATCATATGTCTATGTTCCTTTGTGCTGCTAGTCGGCAACAGGAACCACTCGATATTTGTTTTAACATACTACAGGCTGTCCCAAAAATGTACTTCCTTGAATGGGGTGCTTCCTGGGACCATTTGAAGTAACCTTCTCTTTTACGAAAATGTTCTCCGAGGTTAAGGAGCTAGTAACGAAAAAACACGGATCAATCCGAGTAGTGGAGACCGGGGCTAGTCGACTAATTTTTAACATATAATATTTAAATTTTACCAATGAACCGTTAGTATTTTGCTGACTTGTTGTACACCAAAAGTTTGCACATTGACTTGGGTATACAGATTTAATTTTGGAAATCGTTTCCATTGAACCTAGTTGTAGTTTTAATCAAATTTAGATTAGTGAGAGCAATAAGTCAACAAACCCCGTTGACATATCTGATGGGTTAGTTGACTTTTGAGCGCTTAAGAAAAAATAATAGTATTAACAATACTTAAATTTTTATTTCTTCATACATATCTGTATTCACTGTAGTGAATCAGATGATGATTTGTAGGCAAAATTAGGCCAAATTAGGCTACAAATCATCATCCGAGTCACAGTTAATACACACATATGATGCCCATGATTTTCGTGAGCCCATTTGCTGCAACGTGTGCACTGCACCCAGTTTTCACCACAAACGTTATCAGTGCAAGATTCATTGCAGATCAAGCACTCTGAATCATCTTCTGATTCTGAGGACAAGGAATCTTTCTTGAATGACGTAAATCCTATGCTTAGTCAAGTAGCCCCGTTCGACATTTTTATCATTACAAGGGCCACACGTGCATAACCTCGATGCACCGGATAAAATAAAAAATTTAAATAAAAAAAATTTTTAATATACCACGTTTTTAAGACGGACTAAAATGTATAAAATAATTTTTCCTAGCCCCATACAGATAGTCCTGAAAATTTGTGATTGTGAATTTTTAATAGCTATGAACATACTTGTGAGATTTAAAACGAAAAACGTGGGGCGCATGAAATAGATAATTGATGCATGAATAGTTCACCTAAGTCTTGCGCCCCACGTTTAATCTTAAATCTTAACTAGTTAACAATTAAATCTTATCCAGTTCTGAGCTATGTTTAAAGTTTCAAGTCTCTCATCGAGAAGTTAGTTTAAAATCAATTGCAAAATTTGTACCGAACAGACAAACGAACAAACAAACAAACAAACCAACAGACAAGAAAGCGAGTTAATAAAAACGTGGTAAAATATCTCAAATTATAGTCAATGTATCATATTCCTATAAACTAATCATGAAAAAATGTCAAGCCGATGTTTTTAGATTTTTTATTATTATTGGTATAACACAAGTTTCGGTCACGACAACACATTACATGGTGAGCTAGTCATTCTTATGTTTCAATTCTTATGTTTAGAATGGATTAGTCGAGACTAACCCCATTAATCAACTAGCAGAGAAGATTTTCGCAATAGAAAAAGTTACTTGAAATACCCCCGGGAATCTACTTTCAAGGAAGTCAAACATCTTTGGGACACTCTGTATAGGTTTATTGTATATTGTATGTTTTGAGAAAAAGGTATACTGCCATGTGCGTACACATTCTTTTACCGTCTAATATCTCGCATTTATTTGCAAAAAAGGAAACCATTATTAGCAGCGACGGCTTGTTGGCAGAATATAAGATATTTTTCTTATTTACTCTTTCTTTTGCGCTAATGATTAACATACAATGTGACTTATTTAACGAGTTCACCATCGTCTCCAACACATTAAGTTAAGATGACCGAATTGTATTGTGCAAAGATTCTATGAGGTAAAGTATATATTCAAATTGCTTACAATTAGTTCAATAAACAATGTATGTTTATAGTACGCTATAAGGACCTACTAACATGATCTTCGATCTGCAGCATTAGAGTTAGAGAATAAATAGGTGCATAAATAAGTGCATGTTAATTTGTGTTGCAAAAGAATTCGGCAATATAATGTTTTCTTGTATTTTTTTGTTATAATATTTTGTTTCCATCTAATTACTTGTCTTTATAACGCAATTGTTAATGTAGTTATTCTATTTTGATAATACATACAGGGTGCAAATTATAAAGCGTTACAGTCGAAAATCTCCGAAAATATTGATTATACACAAAAATGTTTCAGGTGAAAGTTATTCAATACCGAGGGGGATATCATGTGGTGGAACTTTTATTTTTCCCGGTGGACACGCCAAGATGAGATGAAGGTCAACTTTCTTTTTTTAAAAGGAATTATACGTTTTTTTATCCACCATCAAATAGTGCGTTTCAAGACGAATTCAACGACCTATGACTCAAGGTCATTCAAGGTCAAACTTGTAGTGAAGACATCGCACATCTTTTCTTGTATTTCCTTAAGAGTTACATGTAAAACATGAAGCATGTACTTATCTGTATTATTATCTGTCAGTATCTATTATTGATATGTTTGCTTTTGATTGTTTTTTCTTGCCATTACATTAAAAGATTATTGCCCGAAATCAGAAGGTGTGTTGGTAACATAAACTCCGTACACTTATAATTTCTGAGTAAAGTTAAACCTCTCCGAGTTTTCGCCAAATATATTCGACAATAAGTACATGAATGCATTTTTTGAAGGCCAATGATTTGGTAGATTTGTATTTTGTTTACGACTCTCACTTTCATCGTTCAGAAGGGGACCTCTGCGCTTCATAATTGTTATCGCAGTAGTCGATTCACTGTTTTAATTAGCTATTTACGAGTTGAAGCAATGTGACAATCATGTTTGTGAAAATATCAAATTTTTGAACGAAATGTATATGATAGTGATCGGATTGTTTTTAAAAAATGGTGAGTATTGATACAAATCTAAATAAATGTTTCCTGAAAATTTTTTTTATAAAATTATTGTGTGGTTAAATGACAATAGTTGGTGTCTTTGAGGGGGTTAATGTCGAATATATTCACCTTCCTACACAAGCCAGATGGGGCATCTCGGATGAAAAATATTATTTTTCTTGGCTTAATCACTATCATATTAGTCTACATACAAATTTGTAGATTTTCAGCTCGACTTAAAATATTTTTGATCCGGAGAGGGTTAAGACAACTGAAGGGGGCTGTTTCATTGAAAAAGGTGAAAAACCGATTCTTTCTTACTGCATTTTTTAAAAGTTTAGAACCGCAAAAGTGATTTCCCAAGATATTAAAATAAAATAGAATGAGAATCATAAATACTTTAGACAGCCTAATTGTGTGCGTTACCGTTGATCCTTTCAAAATGATCGAATAATGAGAACTGTCGAGCAAATATAATGGTTCTTTATTTGACGAACGGATAAGGTTGATTGATTATTTTTGTTCTCGAGTATCGGTGATCCTGATCGAATCTGAAAATACGTCGACGCGATGCACGAAATGTCACCAACGATAATATTGTTTCCGATTGTATTGGAAGAAATCTAGGTATAGACAGGTATAAAACTAATCTAGGGTACCGTCTGTGCAACTTTCATGTGTCTTCGATTATTCATCGGTGACTACACGTGACATCGGCTGCATTTCGTCCAGCTGTTTTCATTATTCTTACACCACCATAAATATATTTTGACGAACGATTTGAAATTAATCAATTTAACGATTATTGATAGGTTCATTCAATAACATGATAAGTTACCTCAAAAATGGCAAAAAATAATCGAACAGAATAGAAAATATGTTATTGAATATATTTAAATTTAAAAACGCTATACGAACTTTCGTCCGAACCCAATATACATACATATGTACTTCACCAAAACGTAATTCTTGCGAATTTGTACTAACTCGAAACTGTGTATTGGATCGCAGAATGCGCGTAATCCGATCAAAATTATGGGATCGCATCAAACGTTTACGAAAACAGAAATGTGTTGATTACATCGACAAACCTAGTAACTAGAAATAATTGTATCCATTTGTAAATCGCAAATACTAATTACTAATTAAGAGTCCCCAGACATGTTTCAGAGGAGGAAAGAAGTGTTAATGTTAGGCTGTTGCATATCACACGATAGTTTTTTTAAATAATACTTAAAACAGCATTCGCTTATTTGAAAACGAATTGATTTTATCAAAATAAGCTTCGTTATTCAGACTGGTATGCACTCCGTGACAAAAAGAAAGCACATTATACAGATAAATGGTTTCTTATTTTTAGCTTTTCAAGTACATAGTATATTACATTGTTTGTGACCTAGATACTGGGTAATAAGAATAAAAAATTATTTCAATATGTTTCTATGCATTTATTACGAGAAGAAACAATTTTATTGGAAAATATGTAACATTAAAAAATCGGTGCGTCAAAAAGATAGCACACATTTCTTAAAATAACTAAGTGTTAGTATACAAATGTATGTATCAAAAAATAAGGTCTTAATATTTTGTAACTCCATCTTTTGTTTGTATAACTTGGAATAAACGTTACGGTATAGATTTATATAATTTTTTAACCACGTTTCTGCTTAACGATACCCAGTTTCGTTCAATACAGGTTTTTAATTTGTCGAGGGCTCGAAATTGTCTTCCGCCAGCATATACCAATTTGGCTAAATGGGCCCCAGCAATTTTCTATAATATTTAAATCTGGAGACCTGGC
Organism: Lasioglossum marginatum; assembly: GCA_028455795.1. NCBI lineage: Eukaryota > Metazoa > Arthropoda > Insecta > Hymenoptera > Halictidae > Lasioglossum > Lasioglossum marginatum. The sequence goes on from CM052245.1 coordinate 19,698,215, forward strand.
TGGCCACTCGAAAATTTGAATATTTTCCCGTGTAAAATATTCTTTTACAATCTTCGCGGTATGAACACTTGCATTATCTTGCTGATACATAAAGTTTGTGCCCGCAATTTTTACAGCATGTCTTCAATTATTCGTCGGTTAAACCAATGCACTTTGCACTATTCATTTTTCCACTTATAAACTTAATTTCCGTGTTTCCATAGTACCCGATTCCCGCCCACACCGTTACTCCACCACCACCGAATTCTCGACTGCATAAAATTTTTTGTTCTTTACGCAAATCGTGGAAATAACAATGGTAGCCATCCGGTCCACCTAACGTAAATCTCTTCTCGTCACTAAAGATAACTTTTCGCCATTTTTCTTCCAACGAACATACTTCTCAGAAAATTGTAAACGAACTTCTTTATGTTGCTTAGTTAGCGGTGGTTTATACGCATTAATTTTTCGTGTTTTATGTATTTACATTCTTTTATGTATCTTATTGTTAGTATTTATTCCAGCTGTATACTAATACAATGATAAAACTTTTTTATTTCTAATGACTTTTTATGAATCTTTCACCAACATATTAGTGACCGTTCTTTAATTGAAATGACACCAAGCATGGGATAATTCGGTTGACGTTTATTTGTTTGATCCACAATACAATAGCACAACGAACCTTGATTATCGGTACTAATCAGTGGAACATGAATGTTCGAATAATAGAACAGTTACCTATTAGCTACAGTGCTCGATGAAATTGTTACTGATTTGTACAGTGTGTCGCATTATATGATACATACATATCTATATGAACCACTTTAGATTGAACTATTTACGATCGAGGTTCCATTGAATCGTTAACTGAGCAAACAAATATGCTCCGAATAATGTCACATTTTAATCATTTAATATTAGAAATATGCTGGTGCAAGTTTCATGAAAAAGTATTGAAAAACAAAAAATGTTTGTCATTGAATAAGTATGTCTGTACATCTCTAATCTCGTATCATGTTACACTTCTCGGCGATCAAACTTCAAGGGGTAGTATACCCCGTTGTATAGTGGATATACATTTTACATAAATACCGTGCACATCTCTGTTATAATTTATAAATGTAGCAAAAGCAGAGAATTTTTTATGTAATGACATCACCTAAGAGTAGCATCAATATTAGAAGGTAACATGATAAATTCATGAAAGAAATGAAATTCGATAGATAAATATTGTTAGAAAACTTTATTTTATTAAATAAGATGACTTTATTTATTCAATGCAAATAAAGTTACAAAGTGGATTAAACAGTAATCGAAATAAGGTAAAGCTAATGCTGTGATGTGTTTTGTACTGTAATGGAACGACGACTGAGCTGGTTCGTCCCTGGAAAAAACCTTTGGTCCCTTTTCTTAAGTGGGGGTGTCATAAACCACTTGGGCCAGGCAACGAAATCTCTGCTCTTCCGGTCGGAGTCGTACCACAGCCTGTTTCTGTATAATATTATCGTTGGATTCCAACAAATATTTATATAAAATGCGCAGATATATACAGTGACTCCCACTAATATTCAGACACTCTTAAAAAGACGATAATTTTTTTAATATTGGATCACGCGATTTGAACTTTTTTGGAAAGCAAAAGCAATTAGTTTACTACAGGATGTGAAAAGAAATTTTTTCAAAAATTGCAAGTTGTCGGAATTGCAGAGAAAATGCTAAAAGTTGTAATTTTCAACTTTTTTATGTGGGCCTAAGATGTAAGAAAGATATAAGAATCCTGAGATTTGTTGCAGTTACAGGCCGAAAATCGTGAAAAATTGCAATTTTCACCATCTTTAAACGTTTGTACCTCATTGCAACATCGACCGATTTTGACGAAATTTTCAGAATATGTTTAATTGACACAGATCTACAAAACGTATTTTTTAAATTTTCAATATAGGCCCAAATAAAAAAGTTGTAAAATGCAACTTTTAGTGTTTTTTCTACAATTCCGATCTACTGCAATTTTTGAAAAAATTTCTTTTCACATCCTGTAATAAACTAATTGCTCTAATTTTCCAAAAAAGATAAAATCGTATAGTCCAATATTTAAAAAGTTATCGTCTTTTTAAGAGTGTCCGAATATTAGTGGGAGTCACTGTATATGTAACATATACTTAAGTGTCCGGAGTTGTTTACTAATTTAAGTAGCGATCTCATAAAACAATCTATGTATGTATATAGAGACTTCTGAGAGCTATACACCAATAAAACTTATTAATATTAATATATAGGGTGGGGCGCTATAAAAAGGTCACCTGAATAACTCGCTTGCTTTTGAAGATAGAAGAAAATGCATCAGACCAAACTTACTTGATATCGAGGCGCTCGTAATCTGATGTCATTAACTTTTTTATAGGTGGAGACGTCAAGGAGATATGAAGGTCAACTCTGTTTTTTTAAATGGAACGGTATGGTTTTTTATTTACATTCTGATAGTGTGTTTCAAGACGAATACAAAATTAGTTTCAAGATGAATACAAAATTAGTTTCAAGACGAATACAAATTACACGAATAGAAAGTAAATTGTCTGAAAGCACTCTTCAAATACTTTTGTGTCTTCTCTGGTTGTTGGCATACCGCTCTTGTAAGTATTGATAAGGGTCACAAAACATAAATGAACATACAATTACATTGTATGCTTCTGTATCCAGAAATGTTATTAGTAGTTTGACTACCGACTAGAGTACGGCTTCGTAATATTCAATCTGAGTGTTCAATTTTCAAAAATGCGTTACACAATAGCAGAGAAAGTGGAAATGGTTATCATTTATGATGAATGTCATAGAATTATGAGGAAAGCGGTACGCGTGTATGGTGAAAGATTTGCCGATCTTAATAGTAATAGTCCTTCACTTTCTGTCTTTGCAAACATTATAAAAAAGTTTCGAGAAACTGGAAATGTGGATAAGAAAAAATGCAATCGAGCCAAAAAAGCAACTGATGATGGAAACACGATAAACATTTTAGCACGTGTAATACAAAATCCACATATTGGTACGAGGCAACTTGAACACGAGAGTGGCATCAGTCGACGAAGTATTTTGCGAATACTTGAAGTTAACAAATCAACAATTAAGTGAAAATAATTTTCAAAAACGTTTACAGTTTTGCGAATGGGGCCTACGGAAACTGTAAGACGATCAAATGTTCTTGAATAAAATTTTGTTTACGGATGAGGCTACATTTACAAACCACGGACAAGTTAACTGTCACAACATGCATTACTGGAGTAGATAATCAGTAGATAATCCACGATGGCTACGAGAAGTGGACAAGCAGAGACTTTGGTCTGACAACGTCTGGTGCGACATTCTTCATAATAAAATAATTGGTCCATATTTCATTGATGGCACGCCAAATAGTCATAAATACGAGAGAATCTTTGCTGAGACGTTTTGCCAGAATTGTTAGAGAATATTTCACTGGACATGCGACAGTCCATGTGGTTCCAACAAGACTGATATCCTGCTCATTCAGCACGAAATGTTACAGAATTACTGAACAGGACATTTGAAGGTCGTTGGATTAGTCGATCAGGAAGTAATAAATGGCCAGCACGTTCCCCAGACCTGACACCACCAGATTTTTATTTGTGGGGAAAATTGAAGGAACAAGTGTACCGCGAAAAACCAACAACCACAGTTAATATGCAAGAACGTATAAAAAAAACTTGCTCTGTAATAGATACAACTGAAAGTCCGTGTTCAAGGTCGTCATTTTGAACACTTGAAGTAGCAGTGAATGCGTAAATAACATGTTACATGTAAATCGTCGTAGTATTCGAAGAGTGCTTTGAAACATTTTATTTTCTATTGCAGTTGACCTTGCGTCACTTTGAATGTCCTTCATAATAGGTGATTGTATTCGTCTTGAAACACAGTATCAGAATGTAAATAAAAAACCATACCGTTCCATTTAAAAAAACAGAGTTGACCTTCATATCTCCTTGACATCTCCACCTATAAAAAAATTAATGACATCAGATTACGAGCGCCTCGATATCAAGTAAGTTTGGTCTGATGCATTTTCTTCTATCTTCAAAAGCAAGCAAGTTATTCAGGTGACCTGTCTATAGTGCCCCACCCTGTATATATACAGGGTGTCCCAGACCACCCGTACCACCCATTTATAATCTAGAAAATAGGTTATTTTCAAAAATTCAAAGTGTTTCTTTTATAAATCAGATGCGTTCTATCAAATGGTGATATTTTTAACTTCCGGTTCCGGCCGGAAATAGGTGATTGAGACCGGAAGATACATTTTCCAAATAGAACATGGTATTTTTTATTACGGATTCGGATTCTATGCAAAAAAACAAGAAACTTTTGTCTGAAACATTTTTTCGAAAAATGTCATTTTATGTCCTTTAAGTAACCTTCACAATGAGTCTTGGCAAAATAATGTTTTCACTATCTGCTCTTGGCATAATCCAGGATCTATGACGAGGACGTGGCAGATATCAGATCCCGTGTGTGTGTGCGCGCGCGTGTGTGTATGTGCGTGTGTGTGTGTTGTGTGGTGTTCACCGTAGAGATGAGGACCAATGTTTTGACAACCACAACACACGCACACACACACACACACACACGCACGCACGCGCACACACACACAAGCGCGCGCACACACATACACACATGTGGTCTGGGACACCCTGTATATATATGTATATAAATTATAATATAGTGACGCTCTTAAAAATACTTGAAAAGACTTTTTAAAGACTGAACGTGAAATGGCGTGTTTATGATGTTAAGAAAAATGTTTCCAAAATTGGTCGAAATTGTAGAGAAAATACTAAAAGTTGTTGCTTACCACTTTTTTACGTAGACCTATATTGAAAATTTTAAAAATACGTTGTGTAAATCTGTGTCAATAATACACATTCCGAAAATTTCATCAAAATCGGTGAACGTTGCAATGAACTACAAAGTTTCAAGACGGTGAAAAGTGCCGTCTGTCGCGATTTTGGACCTGTAACTATAGGGTGTCCTAAAAATGTCCGACAACCTTGAAATGGATTTTATTTATTATATTAGGTCATTCGAAGTAACTTTTTCCCTAGCGAAAATTTCCGCATCGGCTTTGTTAAGGAATTATTATAGCGTGGCTATAGCGAACGGATTCTAATAGTAACGGAAATTATCATTCGATCTAAACAACAAATATAAGAATATTTGTTTGTAAGTACGGTGCTATCTGTCTTATGTGCTGTAAATACACGAATATAGAAAAGTATAACTAAATTGCAAATATTCATAATAAAAAATTTAAGGAAATTTCTACTTGAGCAAACTAACCTGAGCATTATCAACAAACTTACATTTTTACTTTGTTACTTTACGTTATCACTTTTAGAAGATATTCCTTTAAATATGTATACATATATTAGTCGAATAATGTGGTGCCAACACGATGGTTGTCCAAATCGCTGGATGGGACGTTAATGGACGCATACTACGGCCAACGCATTCAGCCGATCTAAGTCCTCTTGATATTTTTTTATGGGGAACACTCAAACATAATGAATATCGTGATCGACTACACCATAGAACATAGAAAAAATAATTATTAGATTTTCTAGATCAATTTCAACAGAAACAATTCAAAGTGCAATTGATTGCCTTGCAAAACATTTAAATATTTGTGTTCTTGCTCAAGATCATAATTTTGAACATTTAATTTATTTCAAATCAAATGATTGCACATTTTGAAGTTATCATTGCTCTATCATGAATTTTCTAGTTCAAGGTCATTTGAAGGTCATAGTGTACCATATCATTGAGCGCGTCTTGACATCACTATGAAGCTAAAAATATACATATGATGCCATTTAAAAATTATCGATGACTTTCAAAAGACCTTGAAAAGGACAACAACCAGAAAAACTTTTTATATCATCATATTTGCCTCCTTTAACAGCACGACTTTTCCAGTACAAAGTAGTAATTGTCGTTATAAATTGCACTAAAAACAAGGAGACGCATACTGCAAAATACTCGTATTTATTTTATTTCTCATTGAACAAAACTCAATGTATTGCAGAAAGTGAATTGCATTCTCGACCTTACCACAAGGAAATGGTACAATTATAAATCTGCACTAGTAGGTATTCGGTGGTTAAAAATTTCTGCACTTATTTGTTATTTGAATAATAATTTTTCCAGCCACGCAACGTTAAGGGAGCAGGCACATGGAAAGCATGACGCTTACAAGATCGATTCCATTAACCGAAAACGTAGGGAAGAACCGTTAATTAATAAAATCTCACGGTTGCGTACCTATGAGATAGCGGTCTCTGTATAAATCATAGTCCCGACATGCATAGGTGCACCATATGGTAAATGTTCGAAAGGTCTGGCTCTTGTACCACGGTGATAGAACGAGTAAGGGCTGTCCACAACAATCAAGTATCCGGAATACGGTCATCTTTTCAGTTCCTCAAATAAAATTCGTCTAAAATATAAAAAATGAATATACTCGATCCTAGTATGTATGTACACTAATGTACAGTTACTCGAATTAATATTCTTTTTTAAATTCTTTTTTATTGCATTTTCTAGCCCACTAAAAACTAATTAATTTTGTTTTTTATTTATCTAGCTACCGCAAGTGTCCGAAAATTGTACGATAGTTACGTAGGACACCATGTACATGCATGTCATAACTGCAATATCCAATTGCAATATACAGGGACACCCTGTATACATATGTATGCATGTCATAACTAAAATAAACTTTCCGACAATACACAAAGTTTCCTACATTTTGCAGAATATTTCTGTATAAAAAAAAATAAATCAAAGAAGAAGTGTATCTACAAAATGACAAAAATACGTAAGAAATAAGAAATGAACGTACACTACTGTGCAAAAGAAAGAAGCACGCAATATTATTATAAGACATAATGACAAACAATATCTTTATATTAGAAATTTATAGTAGAAATTGTATTGTACAATGATTGATCTATTGCACTTAAAGTATTAGACAATGCGCAATAACATATATATTCTCAGAACAATTCAATTAAATAGCGGAATCATTTTTCAAAACTTATTTTCTTTGTAATCGAGGGAAATTTCAAGTTTAAATTTAGGGAAATGTTTCAAGTAAAAATCGAGGGTTTTAAGATTAAAAGGGAAATTTCAAGTTTTGAATTCAGGGAAATTTCAAATTAAAATTTAGAGAAATTTTTCAAGTTAAAATCGAGGGAAATTTCAAGACTAAATTGAGGGAAATTTCAAAATTAAATTGAAGAGAATTGCAAGATAAAATTGGGGGAAATTTCAAGTTTATATTTAGGGAAATTTCCAGTTTAGATTTAGAGAAATTTCAAGTTTAAATTTAGGGAAATTTTTGAAGTAAAAATCGAGGGAAATTTCAAGATTAAAAGTAGAGAAATTCCAAGTTTTGAATTCAGAGAAATTTCAAGTTTTTAATTAAGGGAAATGTTTTGAATTCGGGAAATTTTAAGTGAAAAAGGGAAAGTTTTCAATTTGCGTTCTCATTTGATTTTTTATTAGATTTTTTACTTTTCTATTAAATATGGCCGGGTGCTTCTTTTTTTTGCACAGTAGTGTATTTGATCGAGTTTTTAAGAAATGAATGGTAAGTAAATGGACATAAACGATTGAAAATACAGTGAGCGTATTGAACTTGAATAGTCACAAGACAAAGAAATAGTGACACTTCGCTCGTCAAAGTTTACATTGGAGAAACATGGTAACGTGGTAACGTATCTGTATACATATTATATGTATGTTACAGCAGAGTAATCGATTAGACCTTTTTCTTTGTAATGGGTAACTTTTACGATGTCCCTCTGAAATAACTGAAATTGTCATCCCGGGAAAGTTTCGCCAGATATGTCATTACTGCAGGCGGAATTTTAAAACAGTTTTCATAGATTGCACAGGACTGAAAAGTTTGGTCTGCAGGCCGAGATTTTTTATTCGGTGTCAGTTGAAATTGAGGTATGTAGCATGAGAACCGTGGAAAAGAATTCAAGTGCACGATCGAAACGAGTGAAACGAAGGTGCATTCGACATGATTTAATCATTGACGACAAGAGGGACGAACACGGAGGAGGACGAAAGGCGATCGAAGGCGAGAGGAACTCGTCACATCGATTTAATACCCATAATACGCGTGCCGATTATCGATCGGTATTTAATTGGGACTACGCGGGACCGTACGCGTGTATGCAAGAAGAACGAAAGAAACACGCAGAAAAATTTGCCACCACAAAACGCAGACCCTGCTTGTTAAACGAGATAGGTTATCTGGAACATCAAAAAGATCGATTTTTTTAGTAGAAACAAAATTAATCCAAGTGAACAATTTTCGATTTCTTATATCAGACCTGTACGTACCTGTAGTGCGGCTCTTTGGCACTTAAAAAATATTCATTGACAATTATAGAAAACGTTGACGATTCTCCTTAGACAAATGAATACTAATTTTTTAAACATAAATCCTTAAGTACGAGAGAGAAATATACTATTGGTAAAAAGAAAATAGACCAATATTATTAAATAGGTTCTCCAGGATATCGATAAAAAGACGAGTCAGTTTCACGGTGAAAAATTAACAATTTTTAAAAAATTCAATTGATTTGGAAAAGGTCGATATAAGAAAATTGAAAATCACTGTTTTAGCTGTTATTTATTTAAAATTTTTATATGGATTAAATTTCTCCAGGAAGATGGAAGCATTCTTATATCACAGAGCTTCATGTCCAGAAAGTGTTACATCTTTAATTACCATCTTTATAATTCGATGTTTCAATTTATTCCATCTTGCTCTTTCTCAGTTACAGCTGTTCAGTTCAATTACCATTCAACACGATAAAGTACACAACAAGGAAATGACACATTTCTAAAGTAATTCGTTCGATCGAAGATCATTGTGACAGAAGTATGCTGAAAAGTGGCCAAAGTTATCTTTTATCCTACGAATATTAATTATGTTTTTATCAGTTTGCTTTCACATGCCATATAAATATCGACTTTTGGCTGAAAAATTAAATTTCTACATTTCGTGCACATTTTACGAAGCGATAACTATTTCAAATTAACGACATTCACTTTTCGCTCGGCGCGTTTTCTACTTCGTCTACCTTTTATACAACTTTCCCATCATTTCGGTGACGAATAATGGTGGAGTTACATTTTCTTAGAACCTAAATAATAACTCTCCAAAGGTCACTTTTCAACAGCATTCAAACTTGTTTCAATCCACTATTTTAGCACACGTTTATAATAACATACCCACACATAAAATAAAATCGCATTTTACCAACCTACCGTAGAACTTCGATTATCCAAACTAAACAAGGATACTTGAGAGTTCGTATAATAGAGCGGTAATTTAATTAATTAGCTTAGCTAGCTTCGATCCGTCTTGGTTCGTACAGGTTGTAAAGAAATATGTTTGGTCCTGACTGCCATAGTCGTATTCTACATCATCGGATCGATCAAGATCCGTGAAAAAATTTTGCCGCAAAATTGTCCTTGACCTTGAAATTTAAGGGACAAAATTAGTAACTCCTAAACTATAAACTATAACATTTTCGATCTAAGATCCTTAATACTTTTTTAAAGAGCATACGAAAATCTATCGGTTGATGAAAGAAAAATACAATTTTACAAAAAACATTTAAATAATTTCAATCTTTTATTAAATAAAAAGTTTTTTGTATAGTCTTTGTTTTTGCAATCGATTGTTATATAATTACTATGTAACTTCTGTTTGAACAATTTTTTTGTTAGTTTATCGGGAACGTATGACAAATCGACAGAATTGTGTATATGTACTCGTGTATGTATAGGAAAATGGAAAAAAATAATGACTCCTCTCTAAAATAAAATTTTTCTTATTATTATTGCACGTTTTGCGCGAGCAGATAGAATCTTCAAACCTCCAGAACTCTTTCTTCCCTAATTTCCTAGATTTTTCAATAAATCCGTCATAACTTTACAACTTCTATTTGTGGCGCTGAATGTTGTATATCTTTTAGTTTCGATAAGGTAGAGCAATTATTTACTTTCTAATTACACAGTCTATTGTTATTAATCTATTGTCTTTTGTAACAAATGTAAATCACAAAATGCTATTACATACCCGTTTTATTAATCATACGTCCTGTTCGATACTTGTTATTTGGTAGCTCACGTGAAGAGAATTTGGTAGCTCACAACTGAGAATCTTGTCCCGTTTGCGTACTACAAAATTCACATTTGCATTGGTAGAATTTTGTCGGAGTGAATATTCTGGACAATATTAGTTTAGTATATAGACATGCCTAAAACTAGTAAAGACACGACAAATATCTGTGGTTGTCAGGAAGAACGCCGCATGTGTCACATACTTTCACTTTTGAAATATTATTATTGCCGTTTAAAGTTTTGAAGTTTTGATCGCTAATGCTTTGGCACAGGACATCGGTTAAATTGCATTATTTTGTCGAGTCTTTCGAATTTATTTTCATGACTTTTTTCTGGTAAATATACGTAAATCCCATACTATTCTATATAAAGTTCAATTAATGCATAAACTGAAAGTTTTTGAAATTGTGACATGCATCGTCTTTCCTGACAACCATAGATATACATACATTTTTACTAGTTGAGCCGCTCACAGGCCAAATCGATTAACTCCATAAAATCATAAAACAGAAAGTGGAGAAATGTGATGAAATAATATACATCGTTTTTCAAAATTCCCTTTAGAATAAAAATTTTAATTTTATTTTAGCGTAGCTTTCATATAAAGACATGTAGAATGAATAAGATAAAATAGCCTTAGTGTAATTGTTATTAATATCACAACTTTTGGGTGACTAAACCAAGTTAATCGATTTGACAAGTGAAAAAAAGTAATAACATCAAAATCAGTCTTCAAGTCATATTCTTTTTTTTATTGCAGAAAAAGTTCATTATTTTACATTTTCTAAAAGATTTATCGTAAATATGAAAAATAACTGTTCTCTTACAATCTATTATTATTTGTTATTGATTCATCAGCAATATACAGTGACTCCCACTAATATTCGGACACTCTTAAAAAAAAAGCTTTTTTTGGGAAGCTAGTGCAATTAGTTTGCTACAGGATGTGAAAAAAATTTTTTCAAAAATTGCAATTGATCGGAATTGTAGACAAAAAAATACTAAAAGTTGCATTTTACAACTTTTTTATGTGAGTCTATATGGAAAATTTAAAAAATACGTTTTGTAGATCTGTGTCAATTATATGCACTGTGAAAGTTTCATCGAAATCGGTTGATGCGGAAAAAACGACAGGCATTAAGAATCCTTAGATTTCCTGCAGTTATTGTATGTAGGCCGAATATCGTGAAAATCTGCAATTTTTTCCAATCTTTAAACGTTTGTAGCTGATTGCAGCGTCGACCGATTTTGACGAAATTTTCAGAATATGTTTAATTCACACAGATCTACAAAACGTATTTTTTCAATTTTCAATATAGGCCCACATAAAAAAGTTGCATAATGCAACTTTTAATATTTTTTTGTCTACAATTCCAATCAATTGCAATTTTTGAAAAAATTTTTTAGGAGGAATAAATTTTAACAGATCCATCATATCTTTCCTCTTTTCTCTGGTCACAGTTCTACCTATAGGATATAGCAAAGGCTGGTCCTGGTGGTCTACCTGCTCCAGATTTTTTTACATTTATGTCACTAAATTCTGAATCTTGATTAAAATCATATTTGAATTGTACGACGTGGGCTTTCTAATTTTATTCAGTGCATTTTAAGCCAATTTACTGGTAACTCATTAATGGTTTTTTTTCTGTTAATGATAGAATCCTCTAAAGGCTTTGTTCAGACTAAATCCTTATGAGTCATTTGAATTACATTAAATGGTCCACCTTTCTTTTTGCTGGTTTTGATAATATTATACCAATCATCTGGTGAAAAAATGTTTTGAATTTTTCCGCATTTGGCTCGATTTACATTAGAGTACGGAGTTAATCAGAATAGCTTCTGAAATAAATTATTTATTATTGGGCGAGCAAAAGAATTTTGTCGTTTAATGGTGTTAATCTGTATTATTTGGGAAATTTATTATAAATAAAAATAGTTATGACTGAACCAAGTGCTTTGACACTTAAATTTAAAATATTTCAAAAAGTGGAGTTAATCGATGCGGCCTGTGAACGGCTTAGTTCTTACTGGAAAACTTGAAAAAATCACGCTATCTTTTTGCCCCGGAGTGTACCTACGCTGTTCATGCCATTCACCGGGGAGCCTTGTAATAATAAAAAATATATTGTACATATATTCGGCAAAATGTATCGGCGCATACACGTTCGTTTAGCTGAAACCCCTATTCTCACCTGCCTTTTGCAGCACAAGCACAACCGCCCTAAATCTTTTCGTGCCCCACCCGTGTTTCCCTCGACTATAACACGGCACTCCTATGAGCCCCCTTGTCCCTTCTGCGGAGAGGTAGAGACCGAAGCCAGGTGATGACTCACCCCATAAGTCCACCAAAGGGAACCCGTTACACCTTCTATAGCGTTTTTGCGCCCGTGTGCGGCGATTTTTTCTCTCCTCGTCTACCGATTCTTCCGACGCGACGCATTCACGAACACGCGCCTGTACGCTCGCGTACCATCCCATCCCCCCTCGCTCTTCCTCCTCGCCCTTCACCCTTCACCCTTCACCCTTCAACAGTTCACCAACTCGCAAACGCGTGGCCTGCGCCCATTGACAATGATCGCCGCTTAGTTATGTATGTGTCAGTGGACTGCGAATGGTTATGCAGATTTGCATTTTTATAGACCAGCTCCGAGCTATCGAAATCAAATAGAATTTTACTTCGTCTATTAATATATTCAATACATCTATGCACAGCTAATTAGCTTGCAAGCTACAGTAGCGGCCTCAATTTAAAACGACTATCTTTTCAGTAGATTATCGCATCTTATTAGAGATGCTAAACGTCTAATAGTTCCCAATTGCTCTTAAGTGTCGAAGTTCAATAGAGTATCTTCTGGCGGAATTCGATACATCAGACGTCGCAAAGGTGAAGATCTTAATCCAAACTGCACCGTAGGAACACTCGAGCACGGTGGTGGTTGTGTAATGGTGTGGGCATCGTTCTCGCGAAACGACCAGTTCGACTAGGACCAATTCGAAAAATTAATGGCATTATGGCAAGGTTTCAATGTTTGGACATTATGAAGGAAACCATGATACCTTATGCACGTGAATACATACATATATGGGAGACAAATTCATCTTCCAGTCATAGGTTATATACAGGGTGAAAAAGTATAATAGTTGCTGAAATATTATTCAGTGAGTGCTCGGTACATGTTCGGTCAAACTCGATAATAACTTGTTTGTTTTTAATTATCATCAACATGTTCGCGACGCTTTTCCGATTAAAAGGATAACGTGGTACGGTTTGGATCGTATTTACTTGTTTAATCCACGATTCGTGAGACACGAGTGTTCGGATAATGGAGGCTCTACTAAGTCGTGGATTAAACGAATAAACGCGACGCAAATTGTATCATGTTTGCTAATTAAAACTAATAAAGTTTATCTCGGTAACAGTTATTACTGTTTCATATCGCATACCTTAATACTTGTTTATATTCAAATATTACACATGTCGCTTTCGTATCTCGACAACAAAGTAAACTATAAAAAAACTAATTGTTACATTGTATGCACCAGTTAATATCTAACAATTTTTGTCTGAAACATTTTTTCAACAAGTAGGCTACAATAGACTCACTCTGTATTCTTATTCCGTATAAAAAGAAGTCATTGTATTAAATAGTTGTCGTTGTAAGCAATGAAACAATGGATGGTTTGAAAGCAACGAAGAACGTACATAAATGAACAGTAACATTTATCAGCGAATATCATGACGTTTGTTTAGACTTTACAACCAACTATTGAAATATCGTTTATTTGGCTCCAAACTGTGTTGGTGGATATTTAGCAAACTGTTACAGGCAGTTGAAGTTAGCTACTTAGAGGAAGCATGAATTAAGGGGAAAAAGTTACACCCTTCTCTATCGGTATCGGACACATGCACGACAGAGACGAAACGCGTCACGTGACCAGGCCGCGACGCAAGCGTAGGGGAACAGCGTCGTAGAAGGGGAACGATAGAGTGGGGACACAAGTCTTGATCTAGCAACACTGGTTGGAGGATCTATTTAAAAATCTTCAGCCATAAGCAATAGACTAAAAAATTATGGAATCATTGCCGATCGATAATGTGTTAAGAAGGAAAATAAATTTCTATTTCACTCAAGTTTGTTGCAATTCAAGTGGAACATTTTTATTTTGCATATAGATCCGCTCTCTAGTTATAAAGTCTGAGGGGCGTTTCTTGTTTAATCTTATCTCTGCAGTTGATCTTCGGGTAATCTGTACATCTGTGTCGTTCGCAATGTAATTTCGTATTAGTAACTCGATAAACTAGCTCATAATTCACATTCTAGTCCAAATTATAACACTACTGCTGCACGATTGTACACGCGATGGTTCAATTTTACCCATCTAACAAACTGTACAGCTATTTATCCCATATCCGAAATATTTTGAATTTATGAGGTCGTACTCATATTGTTATAGATAGAGTGCGAATCTTTATGAAAAAAATAAAAACTTTCTACCTATTGCGACAACTGGAGTGAAATAGAGATTTATTTTCTCTTTTAATATGTTAATATGTATCTTCGAATGATTTTACTGTGTTTAAATTACGCCTACTCGTTTTCGTCATAAATGCATAAAATCCGCAGTCTAATTATGGCGTCGGCGCTGAAACAATGAATCCCAAACACATTACGCACACCAAAAAAAAAACAGGAAAAGAAAAAGGTAAGTTGAAAGTAGCTGAAACAAGTGGCATATACATGGCACGTTCTTCGATTCTCCTTTCATCTCGCGGGCCGGGACAAAGAAACATAAATACATAATAGGCAAGCCTTGACTCGCACGTTTCTTAGGGCCATCACCGCGCACCGCACCGGCCTGCCCGAGAGCTCGAAGACAGTGAAACCTGTTTCTCGGTGGTCGCGTGCTCCGTCATGTAGCACCTTGTGCGTTGTGCGTAACCAGGTTCTATTTACACGACGAACCCTAGACCGAAGACTCGCCCCAAGGAAAGGGACCCCGTAATCTTTGCTCCATTCAAGAGAGCGCACCCTTACTCCGTCGAAAACAACTTGTCGAAAGGAATTTGTCCCCTACGTCGCGTCACCACGGAAGACACGAATTTCGTCGCACATGAACGATTGATACGAATCGTTTATACGACACCGATCTGTCATAAAAAAAAAGAACGAGAAACGGAAACGAAGGGTTTTTTCTCCTAGAAATATTTAAATGTGCATTTGATATCAACGGATGTATACAAAAAGAGAGGCCAAATTATGGGTAGCTCAGACACTTAAAATATTAACAATATACATATTACTCTTTAGGTATGGCAAAGTGATGGGAAAGTTGTAAAAAAGTTAGGTAGATCAAGTAACAAACGCATCGAGTATAGAGCGAAACATTGAAAATCATTAACTTCAAGTAACTATTGCTTCGCAAAAAATGCATAAAATATAAAAATTCAAACTCCATTTTTCAGCCAAAAGTCGACATTTATATTGCATGTGAAAACAAACATGAAATATAATTAAAATAACTAATAAATAAAGTAGATCTACATACATATGTTTCTGAACATGCCTTGTTTGAGAGGTATATTGACCCATATCTTGGATCTTACATAAGCAGATAACTAGACTGCAGATCTTTATGCGAAATAAAAATTGTTTGCATTAACTACAAGATGCAGGAACCAAAAAAATTTGTTACAGAACATTTATTTAGATTTGTATCAACACTCACAATTTTTTAGTTAAACAATCCGATCACTGTATATATTTCATTTTCGTTAAAAAATTTGGTATTTTCACAAACTTGATGGTTACATCGCTTCAACTCGTGAATAACGAGTTATGAATGAAATTATGAAGTGCAGAGGTCTCCTTCTGAACAATAAAAGTGAGAGTCATAAAAAAGATCCAAATTTACCAAACTATTGACCTTCAAAAAATGCATTCATGTAATGTCGAATATATTTGACAAAATGTCTACCCCTACAGAACATTTTATATAAAAAATCATTAGCATACAATTTGACTTATTTAACGAGCTTAACATTTGCTCTAACACATAGGGGGAAGATTCCATGTGCTGAAATAGATATTGCAACCTGCTTAATTCAAATAAACAATGTGTATTTATAGTACACTTATGTGTTCTTAGTCAAAAAAGAAGATCGAACAGGGGTGAGTGGATGGAAGACGATGCTCGATCTGCAGAATCAGCGTTAGAGAATGAATCCGAAAATCTAAGTTTTATTTTTTTTTAAATTGTTTATTTATAAAGGTCGCATTAACATCGTTGCACAAGTTTGGTAACAATTTCTGTTTCTTAACAATATTTTGTTTCGTTTCCCTTCGTTCCACAATACTTTGTTTCATTTTGTTCTCATTTAATAACTTCCCTTTATCTTGCAAATAGATACAAGTAAGATAGTATATAGTGTAAAGAACGTTATGAGAATAACAATACATTTTTAAAATTTTTCAAATGGAATATTTATCAACTTTAAAGAGACTTTTAAAAAAAGTAGGAAAAAATATCTTCCTGATTGTTTGTACACTACTTCTGGATACATTAAACTTTACATTACAATTAGTTTTATTCTTGCGAATCACTTCGAAATGAAAATATTAACGAAAATTGTCATTAAGACTTTCTCGATCCAGGCTCTACTGTCACGCGTAAAAACTACGACCAGCAGCGATCGTTTAATTTCTTAATTATAAGTTCCGAACGCGCTTAGCATCAATTCACCGAACAAAATAGTTCAGAATGAAAAGAGCTGATTATGACGAAATTAAACAATATTTCATTAGAGATGAGACTTTTTATAAAAATTTTCCGACGAATCGTCAGAAGCCACAGAACCCGAATCTGAGCGATAATGTAAAAATTTAATAATAAACATTCTTTTATTATACACAAATTTTACTTTAGAGAGGCATCATATTTTTTTCCCTTTTCCTATGTATAATTGTGTCGATTTTTCACACATTCCCGATAAACTTACAAAAAAGTTGTTCAAACAAAAGTTACTCGGTATAATTATATAACAACCAATTGCAATAACAAAAACTGTACAAAAAATGCTTTTTATTTCATAAAAAAATGTAATTATATCAAGTTTTTTAATAAAATTGTATTTCTTTTTCATCAACTGATAGATCTTGATATGCTCTTCAAAAAAGTATTATGGGTCTTACATTGGAAATATATTAGTGTAGGAGTTATTAATTTTGTCCCGAAATCCCCTATACTGCCCTATACGATCCTATGTAGGATCGAACACTGTGCGTCGTAGACACTGTCATGAACCCTCCCTTCGAAGGAAATGAATGGGAAGACAAAAATCGAAAGGAAAGAGGAGAAGACGCGGAAGGCCTTTAAGTCGCCCTACGTAAGTATTCGGGTGTATATTCACCTTACATTCGTACACGCGTAAACGTTCTTACGTGAGCTCGAGCCATGAATGAAGAAGACGTAACATGACCGGATGTGAGAAACCATACGTTTCCAACCTTCGTGTTATCGCACGTGTTTCTGCAGCGTTATAACATTGATGGCGCATCATGTTCTAACGGTTACGGGTCACATAGAAAAAAGGGGGTCAAATCTTTCTTTAATTGTCCGTCATAAACATTTGCAAAAATTTGACAGATCTTGTGTGGGCTTCTTTTACTTTTTCTCTCGACTCTCTGAATGATTAACTACTGTCAAACTCAAATTTTTTGGAAGAAACTTCGTTTAAGCAAAGGTTCAATAAAGAGCAAATGAAAATTCATTTTTTAGATTTACTAAAATCCTTAACTCTTAGTTGGTATAATGACATGCTAACAAATATAATCGAAACGCAGTAGCAGCTTAATTAACGATGAAGATTTAAAACAAAATTAATATTTGGATGTAGCTCAAAAATTTGATCAGTCACAAAATCGACCGTCTAAACTGTTTCGGGTCATCAGAGACTTGACGAGAATAACCAAGGGTTGCACTAACATCGTCCTTATATGTACGTGGTATTATGCATTCTATGTATGTCACCTATTGGTGCCCTAAACAATTGATATATTAAATATGTCACAATACATCTGAGGATACTAAAAATGGCGGAATCTACAGTAGCACGTGACAGTGCTATACAATTTCGCCCACTACAATTTGTAGGATTGTTTTCCATAAATACTATTGCCTTCTATCACATCTTCTTGCAAATACTATTGTATTAATCTCCATTTCTGTTGTATGATACCTCTGATTAAAACTTTGTATATAAATATTCAAATATTAGCAACGTTTTCAACTGCAACGATAGCTGCACTACAAAATTTAAATAAACATTGAACAAATTATCAATGAACATGTTAAAGATTTTATGTGTTCATGTATATTTTATACACAAGTAACGATCTGTATAAGATCTGTATAAACAACAATCCAATAGTGTTGTAAAAAGCATAGAAAAAGTACGATATAGTGAAAGTACGAAATATCAATTCCAATTTGCTAATTGAATTGCTCCACGGGCAACTCAAACACGCATGATTCTATTCTGATTCGTATCAATCATACTAAATCGCCTAAGTCGCGTTCCACCAACAGTTGTCTAAAAGTGACGCATCTGCCGGACGCGTGCTAACGCATTCTCTTGAATAGATTTGTCCAGGTGTGCGAATAGTCTATCAGATTTTTCGGTATCGACTCGTGTAATCGTTCCTATTAATCGATCTTTTCCCCTATTTCGAATACTGACCAAGAAATCTCCGAAATTTTCATTACCAACTATGAAGCACAATAAGCCTAACAATAATTAATAGATTCTTAAATAAATTATTCCTTTTTCGTTCTGCACATTCGAGTACAATTTGATTCTCATTCTAAAACGTGCAATTTACCGTATCACAAATGTCTCGTAAAATCACAACATTCGTTACATCATTAACAAAAAATTCAACTATCCAATTATTACAACATAAAATGTTATAATTTAACAATTGTACCTAATTCGTTGTGTAGTTTTTCCGTGAACATCATTCATGCGTTGAACCAGTGATGTGTGAAAGTTGAGTGGACACAGTTCTTTTTAAACGAAAACAAGTTTGCAAGTATAATGGTTTTCGAAATTTCTACACACATATGGCAACTAATATGTTTCCGCATATGAAGTATGAGCTTTTTTCAATTAATATCGCAGTGCATAAACAATCTTGCAGTAATACCCTACGAGAAAATAGAATAAAAACATCGGTACATAAAATTACAATTTGTTAAAGCAGTAAAGATGGGTGAAAAGAACATGAGACATTTAGAAAATTAATAGATAGTATGCTAGGTCTGTTAGTTTACTTGGTCCAACGAGACGAGTTATGGTAGATGAAGTTGTCAACTATTTCAGAAATGTAATTCCAACTCTGTCGCACTCATATTATCTTTACCGATTCGACTCGTTGGATAAAATATAGAGAAATGATAATTAATTTTGTGCATATCTGCAATTCTATACTGTACCATATACTGTTGCAACAGCCAACGGACTCAGTTTTAATTTTGATCGCTTTAATTAACATGACTGACATGAAGTATATACAGTAGAGTGGTGGGGATACTGGTATCCTCTGGGGCAGGCCTGGGGAAGTGGTGAACTGGTGGCCCGCGGGCCACGCGGTTTCTATTCCCCTTCTACCGAGCTACTTCCACCACACCCACATAACTCTACGTCTGCGGCTGCATAATGAGGTGACAGCTATCTACTGTCCGCGTCTCGCAACATGGTACTCTGGCTGGCACAGGGGCAAGGCGAGCGAAGTTCACCATCACGCGATGCGATACACCTGAAGTACTAGTGGTAATCTAGTCAGCAAATACCGAGAATGCGAGTGACTCAACTGTGTGCGCCTGACCAATCGACGGTTTCTTTGTGAATTTCTTTCGCATTCCTTCAAGTAACACGCTATGAGACACTCGGACGGTATTACATATAATCTAAGTCCCGGTACAGCAACAGCGACGAGATGTTCTCAGGCCTGTGGCAGAGGAACCACCAGAGTAGGATGTTCGCCAGGCTTGTTCTAACGAATATCCTCATTTAAAAAATTAGTAACAAAATAATAGTTTTTGGAAGGTTCGCATATCGTGTGACAATACATAACTACATTTCTCTTATCAAATCGTATCGTACTTACTACTGCTACAATAAATATGCATTATTTCAGCCTGTACCCAATAGTCAGCCTTCCTGAGAAGAAATTGCTTGGAAATAAATATCTATTAATAATTATTATACATTTGCTTGAGCACAATGATCAGCCTGTTCTCCGCTCCCAATGTGCAGCCGCTTGTCATATTTTTGTAATAATCACGCGTAATATGGCTGACTTAATGGAATAACAGCTAGACCACTAGCCCTATGAATTTATCCCATCAATTTCTGAAAAATATAAACGTCAATTTGAATCCCGACGCAAGTATAATACACATAATATATGTGTATGTAACCTGATAGTTTGAAAAGGTTTTAGATTTTAGATAGGCATCAGCAGATGACTACTCGCGAGCATGGTTAAATAAAGTAAAAAAGTGGAAGAAAAACTGGAAATGGACCGAAGTAATGTTAAAGTGGCGTACCAGTTTTCAGAAAGGTGATACTAGACAAACGAAATTGCGGCAAGTATTTGTCTTCCCGTGCAGATACGGTAGCGGGGATTCGAGCACTATTCCACCCTTGTATCGGCAGGGACCGGTAAAGGGGGATACCGAGGGATCGAGAAACAGGACGGGAAGGGCAGTGGCAGTGGCAGGGGCATGGACAGGGGTAGAGGGGTAGCGCGCAGCTGCCTGAACTCAATGTCACAGCTTTCCGACTTACAATGCGAGCCGCCACAATGCATGATTTTCGGCATTGTTTGCATCCTAAGGCTGCACGCGCACGGCCACCACCAATGGATGCATTCCTGCAGCCCCGAATGCCGAATCCCGAGTCTGGGTCCCGGCGCGGCGTGGCGTGGTGCGTGGCGTGCGGCGAGTGGCGTGTGGCGTGTGCCACCACTCCAGGAGGAGATCGACACGAGCCAATTCATTTCTTCGGTCTAGCAACCTCACCCCTTGCGCTGATTTCAATATCGTTGCTAAAACCCTATAAAACCAAGTGTTTCCGTATGTCTATGCTACTGCCTATACGTATGTCTATACGTCTGCCCCTTTTCCGTCCCCCTCACTTTTCCTTTTTCCCATTCTTCAACATTCACCCCGAAAACGAATCGTTACCTTTTGTTGACCAACTTTGAACACATCTACAACAGGAAGGCAAATTTTCAGTATTTCTGATACACGCGTGTACACTAGCGGACTAAATTTCTCGAGGAATTTCTTCAGGACTACATAGAATTTCCAAACGAAATACACAGTATCAGAATTTTTCTTCGCAGGGGGAGGGGGAGCTCACCTGGCTGGTTTTCTGAACAAGCAGAAGAAAAACAAAAATCCGATTTGTATGGCTCCATTCTACCATAATAACGTTTTAATTGTTCAATATTGTCATACTGCTTCTTATTTTTATATACTGTGCGTCATAACCTTCCTCAACAATTTTCGATAATACATATTTAAATCCGGAGCCGTGAAAAAACTGAGATGTTTTCGCCTTCAAAACATTGTTACACAACTGGAGCTCTACGAATGTCAGCATTATTTTATTTGCTGTTTAAGTTTATAACGTATAATAATACAATACAATACAAAAATATAACAATGTGAACATCAAATGTTAAATTAAATATTTAATTCATTACGCAAATAATTTCTGTTTCATTATTATTAAAGTATAAAAATAAAGCGTTCGCAACAAAAACAAGTGTTTACAAAACTGAAATTGAACAAAGCGTCCAGTGCAAAAGACCCAACACTCAAAATCGAATACATTAAAATAATCGTAATAAATAGAGCAGGAGAACCAACATTTTTTGTAATTAATATCAGACAAAAATTTATTATCTACATATTATTGAACAATTATTCGTTGCTTAGAAATAGTAAAATATGTTTACAGAGATAATCATAATTGCATCTAAACTGTAACTACGCATATCAATATCAACTTAATTACGAAACAGGTTCCTTTCCTTTTAAGAATTTTTGGTAATTAACATTTTCATTTTGCATATTCGTATTTCATACTTCGACCCGACAAATCAACAATACTCGAGTAGTCGTATTGAATGATTTGGCTGTAGATGTAACTGAAATTACATCTGTGTATAATGATTTATCTTATGATAATATTTCGAACTATTTGTTAAAATTACCAAGTTAATTAACAAAAACGTCAGCAAAAAGAATTATTTTCGCATTCGATAAACCGGTTGGAAATGTCGATCTTGTAGGATTTTGGTTCCGCTGAAAATAAATTAGATTCTGCCGAAAATCATGCATTACTGTATGCTCAATAAAAGCGTGAGAAGGGGGTTGCGAATATTCTCGTAAATATCGATTTTTCGAAATTACTTTATCGAAGCTGAAACGAGAAGGAAATTGATTTTCGAATTGTAGGCTTCCTCGAATTGGAAATAAAATGAGAAGACTAGAAACGTCGCTTTAAATGCACGCGTGGTCAACTATATTTCACACACTTGCATGTACCATAAATAGCTCAAGATCTGATGTCTATTAATAACCGGTGTGCGAATCATAAAGCGTGTAGTTAATTGACTCATACGCGTAGCTATTACCGGTTATCATCCGGAGAACACATTTTACGAGCGCGAAATGACGAGGCTCGTCCTTCTCTAAATTAACCACCTGTTTGGTGTTTCTGGCGCAGCCGTGGCTCGATCGCTCTGATCGAAAACATTCGAGCTTGTGCGTGCTCCGGATGGGACTCGAGCAACACCGATAATCACACTGAGATACATTTATCTGCATACTAAATACGTATCCAATCAATTAATAGCTAAGCATCGTAATGCTGCACGCGTTTGTGCACGCTAACAATAAGCCATATGGGCTACGATGGAACAGAGGCGAACACAATTACTCTTCCTCTCCTCCTACCCCTCTACCCCTCTACTTCCCTCCCTCGCTCTTTCTCTCTCTCTCTCTCTCTCTCTCTCTCTCTCTCTCTCTCTCTCACTCTGTCACACACATACGTATACACACACTCTTTTACTTGAATAAACGTAAATTTTTTAATTATGGGAAGTAGGATTTTACTACAATTTTGCCTACTGTATACCGCGAATCTTTATGCAAAAATAGACATTTTCTTCATCAATTGCAGAACACAGTAACCATATAAAAGATTCTTTTTGTATTAAATGATTTGATTAAGTTGGAAATAATGTATGGTTCTTAAATTCTTGTAATCTTTGTACTATTTTAAATTAGACCAGCTCGTTTTTGTTATAAATGCATAAAGTCGAACGTTTAAAAGTACAGTAGGACCTTGATTATCCGAACCTTCGATATCGGAAGTCTCCAGTGTTCAATAATGCTTCAAAAGATACTCTAATTTCTCAAACTTTTGAAATCTTCTACCATATAAATAAGAATCAAAAACTATATGTACGTACCACCACCACCACAAAAGCATTTCCCGATTAAAAATCTGTATGTTTATAATCGAAGAATGAACAAACTGTTTTGTGTCAAATTTGTACCACCAAAAATAACGTAATATATGTGGTACAATATGTACCACAGTTTGAGAAACGCTGCTCTAAGGTGGTCCATATATGTAGAACACTATTTCTTGTACAAATCAATGAAGATTCAATCTAACATTGCAGCTAAGTAATTGTTCTGTATTCATTTATTTGTAACACTTCATTTTGTACGCAATACCACCACGAAACTCGAAAGTGAAACGGGGAGAGCTTACAGTCAACCCGTCATAAAGAAAATTTAATATATCATCTATTTAATGATCATCTAATATCATATAATTCTCTTATGAAAAAAAATTGATATTGCCCTTTTATTATGTGAAAAGAACAGATGACAGGTGAAACTGTTCAAAAATATTTCCCTTCTCTTTTTTTAATAAAGTTCTACTAGTGAACAAAATTATCTAAGCAATATTTACAAAAATACTTGCAAAATCAAACATATTTATGGCTTTAATGTCGTTCACGTTTAACAATAAGTTTTAAATACAAAAAATTAATTATCTCGAAACAACAAAAGTGTAAGAGACATTTATATGTTTCGTTAGTTGTATCATTACATGCGACCTTCTTAAATAAAATACTGTTTTGAAGATCAGTAAGTGCTATTCAAGGATCATTGAAATTTTAAACATCAAATTATTTAATTCGCAAACATCATATTGAACGTCGTCATAATTGTACACGAACTATCGTCAAATAAGACGTACAGTATGCATACAGAAAACAAAGCGCGCGCTATACACACACATACATGAGGGCGCGCGCGTGCACACACACAAAGCTAGATATTAGCCGATTCGTAACATTATGCGGTAATAAATTGAGATTCCCGTCCAGTGTTCGTAATGTATTTACATAGATCGAGAATAATCTTTACTAGTCAGTCAATATTTACTCCCACGTTGGGGCTCGCTACGATCGAATATGTTATCGAAGGGAAATGTTTAATGCCTATTCACGGTAGTCCATCAATATAATTACACAGTACCAGTGCAATTAACCAAAGTTGTTTAAGGGCTTTTACGATCACCGGCGCAAAGACTAGTCGCCATATCCTTGTTATTACTAGACTGCGAATTTTTATGCAAAATAAAAATCGCCTGAATTAATTATCAGAAAAAATAGTTGCACACGAATTGATTTCTTCTTTTAATAATTTCAATTTGTTCTAAACAATGTGCCAATAATATTAAATCCATTTGACAGTTTTTCTATTTTCTATTTATGACAGTATTTCGCCTTCTTATTTTTTGTTCTAGCAATTTCTAAAATGCATTTCTTTCCTTAATTGTTTAGAATTTAGCAAAAAATTGGAAGAAGAATTTCTAAAATAGTCCTACTGAAAATTCATCTCACGGTAAAATCCACAAGGTAATAACAATACGGTTTTGTGGAAAGTAATCGTGTCCGATTTCGTATTTAAATACAGGGAATCGATCTTGAAATCTTTCTTGATTAGGAAAACATCTTTATAATTTCAATAGTTGTAAAATAAAAAATCAATAACCGGTCATTTGATCGATCGTGGTACATTTAGTGTTAAAAAAAGGTATGGGCACAGTCCGTTGCGCGGGAGTAGATAAGTATTTCAACCATCGAACTTTGAATTTTAGGTGAAATATTGCTGCATGAGCAAATAATCAGTATTTGGTATTCGGTGCTCCGTGAGCTCTAAAAAATAGAAATTACAGAAGTATTTTACATTCCGTAACATGACTGGATACAAAACGCCAAGGTATTCGTCAACTAATGCACATAATATCGCACCCCCGCAAGAAAAGTGACACAAGTCAAAAAATGGCAATTTTGAGGTTATGTCATTGAAAAATATGAATGAAGTGCCCCAGCATATGGGGCAATTTATGCAACTGAGGGATAAATTGCGAGATACTACATAAGCGTAATACTACATAAGTTTTATAGTATTCTTTAAGTTAATTTTTCTCAAATGCTGCAATTTTTGAGTTGCGTACCTTTTCTTGCTGGGGTGCGATATGTATTCGATAAAATTATTTTTGTAGTTGTGCTCTACTTGAGATTCTCACTTATCTGAGAATTTCGTTCTCTCGACTCTCGCGTACCTCACACTCAGTCATCGAATAGTCTATTATCTACATAGAATGCCTTTATTACAGATCAAAACAAACATCGGCATGCCTCATCCACACCACATTTCGTGCCTAAAACCAAGTCCACAGTTTTGTAATGACATAATAATCGGATACGATATGTAAAGAGATTTCTGAAATGCTTTTTCTACCTGATTGGCTAAGCACCGGCTTCTGTTCGGGAGCAAGTGCAAAGATCGGGGCACATAATCATCTTTGTGTTTGCTTTCTATGGTTTCTTTGTGCCCCCTCTAAGAAACGAGCATTGTCGGTGGCACGCGTCTGAACCTGAAGATACATCTTGGTGAATGGACCTTGCCCCTTACTACGAACTACGAGCGCACCTCAACCGAGGCTACGACCCAGCCGCGATATCAATGCAACCTGTTTCCTTCTGACGTTTGCACGACGACGTCACCGGTCTTACGAACACACGCATCTTCGAGCAAAAGGTGCACGCGTGACGTCTTCGGCAACGCCATTGGCGTAACGACCAGCCCTACAGTTCTTGCCTCCGATTCTACCGAATACAATCAGATTTTACTTCGCACGGTTTCTGTAGCATTAATCGCAGCCACTCGAAACGTACAGAGTGAAATCTCGAATTTATTTATAACAAAATGATAATATACGTAATAAAACCACTAATTGTAAGTACCATCTGAGAAAACTGAATATAGCGTTTACTTTGGATTTACCTCGTAAAATCCTTGAAAATATCTTTAACGGTAGAAATAAGAAAATATCTGTTAAACTGTTAAAATTAGCTAATGATATCGTAAGTTTCAACAAAATGATTTCAATGATTATTTCGTGTACATTGTTAATCGCAAATGATTAAAAATAGATCATTGTTTTTCTCAAGCGCAACTAGTCGTTGCGTAGCATAGCAGAAAGAACGTGTATTAAATTGAACAAGCATGCATAAATAAGGACTATTCGGTCATATTTTAAACCCAAAAGTTGCAAATGGATTATTTGTAGTTTCTTGTGCCCTACAAAATTATATTAATCTTATGCAATTAAATATTCTATATAATAGATACTACTATTATATATTATTATATATTATTATCCACAGAAAGACAAGCTCCGACGAATGTCGCGTGCCTCTCAAATTAAACTATTTCTCACATTAGAAATTGTGTCTTTGGTATAATTGGGCTGCTTCCACAAGTTCACGCATTCCTACAAAAAGTAAGGGGCAACAATTATTATAAAAATCTTCAACAGCTTTACTTTGGATATTTCAAATGCGTACACATGTTTCTGTCGAGATTCCTACGGTTAAGATATCAATGCTATTTTGTGGAAAATCATGAAACTTTTATTCAATTTATAATGTACGTATACTGTTAATAGGAAGGAAAAAACAAAATTCCAGTTTGCTTGAGAAAAAATCTTACGAAAGACGCGTGAAATTTGATTTCAGGTAGAATCCGAATGAATCGGAAGGATGACACGATATTTTTCCGTGGTTGTTTCGTCACGAAATAATTGACGATTAGCAGCGTGGGCAGCAATTCGATGGGAATTCGGCTGCCAGGGAAAGATATCCGAATTGAAAACTATAATATCTAAGCCTATGGTTGCACCCCCGGCCCCCTAATCGCGGTGCCAAGCACGCTACGAAGCCACGGTGGTCTTTTCACTAGGCTTTTTGTGCTGGTGCATTGTCGGAATCAAGCTGCAGCTGCCCATGGAAGAACCCCCATACGCGCCCCCATAAGAGAGCCACGTCATACCACCTGGCCTTATCTGCATGTGTGTACTCGAGAGGGGGTCGTGCACCCTCCCAACTTTAGGTACACACCGGGCTCGGGACGCTTGCGGCGGACTGTCGTGACGCCGCGCCGCGACGCCGCTCCTCTATGTGTACAGTACGTGTAGCGCACATAACGCCGTACTGCGTCCTGCGTGTGTACCTATACATACACGCGTGTCTCCTGTCAGAACTGAGGAGCACGCTGCACATTGCACAGTGTGTATACGGTATTGGTATATCGTTCTTTTTCCATCGCATCGTCGCATCGGTGTGCTCGTGCCTCGTGGTGTGCTGGCCGTGCACGCGCTGCGCTCTCCGCTTTGTGCCGGCACGTGTGCATTTTCACACACGACAGCGCCCGGCGTTCGTGAGCGTAACGAGCACGCGCCGCGCCGCCCGCGCCCGAGCACGAGACACTAAATGCACCGAATCGTTTCGGAAGGATTTGTTTTGGCACACCAACGCGTAAACGACCCGTGATTTTTACGCTTGATCGTCGGCATCGTTCCAGCTAGTTTCTACACTCCTGGACAAAACGATACCGTACTATTATTCGTTGCTCGAACAGCGCATACACTGCCGGACAAAAGATACTTTAAACAATATAATGTATGTACATATACGTTATCTACAGAAACCTAATCGGTACAATTCTAGCTTGACCTTTCTTCTTCCATTCGCTCGCTCATCACTCTCATTACCATTCTTCGTTTTCTACATCTACTATCTAACATAAGTTTACTTCCTATAATATAATACACTCCCGTCCACAAGTCACTTGACGGACACTTATTACAATCTCGAGGCACACGATTTTTTATTATTAAAGGACTTATATTATGAAATACAAATGGTACTTACTAATGGTTTAAACAATATGTAAATCAAATTGTACGTCAGAAATCTGACCAAAATATCTTCTTATTGTCTTTTTATCAATATATCCGCCGTGTATCGGTATCACCGCTTGATCTAATCGTGACATCCTGTCGATTAACCCTTACCACTCGAGTGGTGACTCGGAGAGAGAGAGAGAGAGAGAGAGAGAGAGAGAAAGAGAGAGTCACCACTAAAAATTTCTGTACCATTATTCAAAATATTGTTTACACTATTAAATATGTTGAAAAGAAAAAATCATATAGAATATACTAGGGTGGAAGAAATGTTTAATTTTCGAGTTAAGCTCCGAGTGCAAAGAGTAAATTTTTAAAATTTTAGTGAGCTAGTTGTGTGTGTTTTTCAATTATACTTCTAGAGCTGTCCATTGTTTTGATTTTGGACATACTTCTCTTAATCTATCTAACTAGCCGCACAATTTCTCAAACTTTTTTTTTCTACATTTGTTCAAATTGTATATCTATATTTTTTATTTTTCATTGAAATAACAAAATAAAACGATAAAACCAAGCTGGAAACTTTTATTCTTGTTTTAATTATCATGTTGCTGAAAATAAGTACATAAGTGTCCGGTATACAATAAAATACATTAAAACTGCTTTCTCTTGCTTATTGCACATCTTTGGTTTTCCTATTAGTCTATTCCTTCATTGCATTACCCATCCCTCATTTTTCTTTTCTCTTTTTTCTTTCCATATCCAGTTTGCTTAACCAAACCTTCACCTTCTCATCTTTTCTCCCGCACACCACTACCTCTATGTATATCCCCCTTTCTACTTCCCTACAGACCTCTTCCAGACCCTTTCCAGACCCATCCTTCCTCCTCTTCCCAATACCTGTGCTTCACACTTTCAAATTTCCGCATCTCGCTCTTAAAAGAAAATTCAAATAGCAATGTGTACGATAACTGCCACAATTTTCACAAACTGAGACTTTATTTTAAAGCAGCAATGAATTTTTTATAGACATTATTATAAAATAATGGAAAACTACAATAGTGAATAGAAACTTGATAGTTCCTTTAAAACAATGAAACAAGTAAAGAAATTGCAAAACATTGTAGAGTAATTACAAAAAATGTTGGTTCTCCTGCTCTATTTATTACGATAATTTGTCTTTCCATGACTGATATATTAACTGCACTGTACAATTTTAGTTCCGTTTTATTATTATACAGCTATTAATGTATTTAAAAATTATATTTTCCACGCAAATACTTGTTCCTGTTGCGAACGCTTCATCTTTATACTTTAATAATAATGAAACAGAAATGATTTAAATAATGAATTAGATACTTCTATCTTTTTTTAACATTTGATATTCACATTGTTATATCTTTGTATTGTATTATATTACTATACGTTGTAGACTTAAACAATGTTAAAATGAATAATTGGTCGGTATCAAAACGCATTAGTAAATTGTTTATTTAGCATCAGAATATTAAAAAACGTATGTTCGTTAATTGCTGTTGTGGCAACTGAAAGAAATGGTAATCAGATGAAGCAATATCAATTTAATTTTCACTGTATTTTGAATCCACATTGATCGGCGCACCGCCCCGCGCCGTCCCCCTTAATCGTGAACGTTGGCAAACAATGATTCTCGAAAACTGCAAAAGAGCGAGAGAATATTTTCACATTTAAATAGTTATATTAGTTGTATTAAGTTCTGCAAAAATAATTGATTTCTACACCGATTATTAATCGTCGTGATATATCTGCGATGATCTTTATTGTCAGTTGCAAAGAACTGCACTCCTAGACAAAACATGTTTGCTATCTTGAATTTCTCGAAACCTACAAATGTATACATACAGGGTGGGGCAATAACTATGTCCACTTTGAATATTGCCGTTATTTGTAATAATATGAAAAAATGTTGTATACAAAACTTACATGGTATAGAGCGGGACATATTGTGACACAAACATTTTCTGCGTGGCTAGAGGCATAGAGGAGATTTCAAGGTCACCTTGATTTTTTAAAATGGAAAGACCTACTTTCTGTGTCATGAATCGATAGACTATCGAATTCTAAGTAAAAATGTATTGACCTCCATATGTCCTAAATGTAATAGTAAACGAGATATTATCGAAATAATTTCCTTTCTTCTTTGGATAATATCTCGTTAACTATTAGGTTTAGGACATATGAAGGTCAACACTTTTATACTCAGAATTTGATACTCTATCGATTCATGACACAGAAAGTAGGTCTTTCCATTTTAAAAAATCAAGGTGATCTTGAAATCTCCTCTATGCCTCTAGCCACGCAGAAAATGTTTGTGTCACAATATGTCCCCCTCTATACCATGTAAGTCTTGTATACAACATTTTTTCATATTATTACAAATAACGGCAATATTCAAAGTGGACATAGTTATTGGCCCACTCTGTATAGTAGAATTTCTGAACATTCTACACACAGTATAGTAATTGTTACGATGCTGAAAGAAGGAACCTGTTAGTAGATAAAGTTCACCTAGCTGGCATTCTGAGCAAGCAGAAGGCAAACAGAAATGTTGAAGGCGAAATGACAGCACACTCGAGAGCTTCGTGGTAATACACATAGTTCAGCCTGCGAATCAACAGTCATGCGATCAACAGTTAATTTAACCTTTTAAAATGATAGGTAAGCTCAACTGGCTTCACCGAAGCCAACGACGCGACGCGATGTGGGCCGCAGCAAAAGGTTAAGTGAGACCAAAATTGCAAAAATTATTGAATTGAAAAATCAACAAGCAACTGTTTTCCAAATATCAAAGTAAAAAAATTCTCAAAGTAATATGTTTGGTAGAAGGTGGAAGATACTGGAAATTACGAGAAGAAAAAGGTTGTAGTAGACTGTCAACATTATCAGATCGCGGGAGAACGAGAAATTGTTCGTACTGCGTCGAATTCATCCATTGACATTACGCGAGAGTGCTCGTGCTCAAGGATCGAGCATCATTGCAAATCTCCGAAGTGTTCGCGGTGTTCTTCAGGCCTGTCGACGATTGAGAATGAGGGACAACCTCGGCTACCGAAACAACACAATACCGAAGCAAAGATTAACATTTGCAGAAGAACGTATTCACTGGACGAAAAAATGAAAACATATTTATGTATTGTATTAACGAAAAGAAAACCAATTTGGTCGACCCGAGACGCTGTTCATTCTATTATCATGATTTAAGAAAATAGACTTGTGAAAACACAGTGAAAAATGGGTGGGGGTAATAAATTAGGGGTTCAGCCCAGAATCGGGTAGAAAAGCAAAGATGTACGATGTCGATTTCTCGAAGGAGAAATGATTAGTCAAAAACATACATATATATTTAGTCTAAGAACAGATCTCAATGAACACCCATAACAAATTTCCAAAAGCAAATATATCTTCTAACATGATAATACTGGCATTCATAGAGCTCGAGTTGTCGAATAATGTTTTGAAGGCGAAAACACCTCAGTTTTTCCATGGCTGGTACATTCCCCGGATATAAATATTATGGAAAATTATTGCCCTAGTAGCATTTATGGATGGCATTTTGTTGGGCCTTTGTTGGGGTATTGGTTGGGCAACCGTTAGAAATGTCGCCTTTTTATGCAGTTGGGCCAACGATCATACCCAACGTAGGGCTAACGTTAGTAATCGCTCGTTCGTTGTCTGGCATGGTGGACAGGGTCGTTGTCCAGTGCCTACCCATTCCACTGCCTGCCAACGCCGCGTCGCTCCGCAGGGCGGCGACGATTGATGTCGGCTCGGGTATATCGGTGTGAGCACCACTACATTGACTCGAATGAATCGAATGTTCAAACTTCTTAATTTACATTATTTTTTTATGGGACCTTCATGAAGGTATTTCTGGCATTTTTCTGATTAAAATGACACCAAACACGATATAATTTCAATTGTACATAGTGTCTGTAAAAATGAAACACGCGGGACTCAGATCTGTCCGGCGACGGCGACACGCTTCGGTCATGCGATCCGTATTTCATTCTGTCCTTCTCTATGTTCGGCTCTCTACAGAAGTCTCGCTCGGCGCGGTCGGCGCGGTCGACGCGATACTCTAGACGCAGTCATAAATCAAAAATAGTGTCCGGGCAGGCTCGTTGTCACTGAAAAACACGGCTTCTGGACAACGAACGAGCGATTATGTATAAGACAGGCATGGTCAATTCGTAGCTCGATCGGAGGCATTCTCAAGGAATACCCCCCCCCCCCCCCCCCCCCCCCCCAAAAATTACAAATTGTAAGTATATTCAGAAATACGAAAAGAAAATCAATTTGGAATATAACATATTTTTGGTTGCAGCAACATTTCTAGCGTCTGTTAGATGATATATTTAAATGTTGGCAGATTTTCGTTGGGCCAATATAGTATTATCGTCGTAAATTTCACGTTAGTTAACCGACTATAATAATTGTAGGCCCAACATTGGATATTCGTTGGCAAATTGACATAATTTTTCATCGTAGGCCCTATGTTGGGGATTTGTAGGCAACACACACACCACTAACCATATCCCAACAACTCCCAATCGTTGGCCACCGTTGGCCAACCATAAATGCTACTAGAGTGGGGGGATTCTGACGCACTATACCTATGTATATCAAAATAAGAAGCAGTATGACAATATTTAGTAGAATGGAACTACACAGTACATGGTGCTTACTAAAATCGGAGACTCGAAGTAATAAAAAGTAACGGCAAATGTGCCACTTATTAATTACCTGGTAATTAATATGTAACTTTCTTCATTATGAAAATATATGCACAAACTGTGTAAATCTCTAGGATTTCTGTGTTTCATGCAGACATTCTATGTAATCTTCAAGAAATTAAAGATAGTACACATGTACTATTATTTTGTCCAGGACCGT
Source organism: Lasioglossum marginatum (assembly GCA_028455795.1). NCBI lineage: Eukaryota > Metazoa > Arthropoda > Insecta > Hymenoptera > Halictidae > Lasioglossum > Lasioglossum marginatum. The sequence goes on from CM052245.1 coordinate 19,731,690, forward strand.
ATGTATTGTTTGAGCTATAAGAAAACACATTCGAAATTGTTGCCCGCAGTCCTGACTTCATTTTCTTCTATCGAAATGATGATGCGCAACCTTCGGTATCCGTACTTGTGTCTTGAATACCGATCAGAATTATTCCAATGACCTCTAGATATGTAATTATTCATTTCATTCATATCAGAGGCTGCTGATTATTAGATATTAAGCCCTTGGTGTATGTTTTCCTTCAGCCCCTACGGTATGTAGCCCATTCAAAATGTATTTATCGGTAATCATTTTCTAGAAGAGAAAGAAAATTTACATTTATTGCATGTCTATATTTACTTCGTTACTTAAATATTGATAACATATAACGAATCAACAGAATTTTATTTCGGCTTAAAAGAAGGGAATGTCATTCGTAATTAATAGTAGGTTTGAAATTTTCATCACAAGTCCCACTCGATATGTTGTGTGGCAAGGGGTTAATAACAAATGCTTAATAATTCGATAGTTCATTGATCACTTCGTATTATTATTCAGTTGATACCATTACAATGGTATAGCATTTATTTTATTGCGATGGCATTTCATCGGTTGTTATCGATGGTTGACAGAATGTAACAATTGAAAAATATCATTTTACGCGATGTACATAATTGAATGATTTACTACGCTTCGATTACACAGCTCGTACCGATATTCTTACCTATTATTCCAATTATTATGTGATCAAAGTTTCAGAGCTTTTCGAAAAAACATGCTAGTCGCATTTTCATACATATTATTAAAACTCGACAGCCGAGATTTATATCTCGGGATATCGAGAGAATATCTTGAGAATGGTATAAGAAAAGAAGAAAGTTGAAAATAAAAAAGTTAGCATCGCATTTGGTATTTTAAACAATAAGTTTTGAATTTTTGCCGACCATCGCGGTCGCTGTTTCTCTTTTTTTATCACACGCTATCCTCTTCTATGTCACAAAGTTGCTCCATACCGTTAATTAAACCACTAAATACAGTTGAAATTATTACCAAATAAGTTGGTAAAAGTCCCATAAAAAAATAATGAAAAATAAAGAAGTTTTATAATTCGATTAGTAGTGGTTTACACCGATATACCCGACCCGGTATCGGATTACGCGGCATGTTTACACTGCTCGGCGACCGAGGCAGCTCGAGCTTCTCGGCCTCTCGCGGGGTATGCCCCCAGTGGAATGGGTAGGCGAACTAACATAGAACGGTCTCTTCCGCCGTACTTGGAATGGGATTTTACTGTAGTTTTGTATTTTACCGTTTTATTGATATACGAAGGCAACCTTGAGATTTTGTTTCATTATGTGTAATATTTAAATATGCAATTACGATAAGTATGACGGAAACTTATTACTTATATATTAACAAGTGTAAACGTTTATTGTAAATACATAAATCATGTATCCACCATCAAACAATGAAAAACATGTGTAATTCTTATAATACAGGACATGTCGATGTTAACACTTGAATGAAAAAAAAGAACTTTCGAGAATTGAACTCTAATATTATCTAATACAAGATCTCACTCGGTGGACCATTGCTATCACCGCACACTAAATACCTGAGAACAATGCATTTTTCCATTTGATTATTGATATAATTTTGATATTCGCTGTACGACTCGGAAAAATTAGCGCTACAGGATTTGTTCGTTAACCCTGTCTCATTTGGAACAGCGCAGCGCGGCGGTTTTATGCGAACTAAACCGATAATAAAATGAAATTGTTTGCATAGATAAGTTACGATTTGCTTTGAATTTGATTGACATAGAAAATGCGATAGACGCAAACTGCTCCGAATCTATGCCGTTGTTCTGGTTCTGAATACATAAGAGGCGTATCTTATCTACTGGCACGCGACCACCCTCTGTAATTCAAGATTCGGCAAACGATCGCATTCGGTGTCCCGATAATTGTATTTGATCAAAGCCGGTGGAAAAGAGAGCGACTGATTACGTGTAACTTTTAGTTTAAACAACCATAATCGAAACTCGTGACTACGTTCTGGTCGCAGCGCGCGAGAAAGTTCAATTGATCGCGAGCTTCGTGTACGTGTATAAAGACCGTGTGAAATTCTAACGCAAGCTTTTAACGTTCGATAGCATTTATCGATATCTGAAATCCATAAATTATCTACAAGTCAATAATATTATTTTTGTCTATCTTCTCAAAGAAGATTATTATTATCTGTACATCAATGCTGACGAGATGTAGTTCGAGAAAAATATATTGTACTATGCCATACTTTAAATCTTTCAAATTTATTCAAAATAGAAACAATTCTATTTATTATTCCATATGAATAAATATGTATAATATAAACAATTAGATTTAATTTTCAATTAAGAGACTTAATATCAAATAATAATAAAATGTTATAAATTATGTATACTATTATTATTCAATTAATTGTGTATTATTACTGCTATCCAATTAAAGAAATATAAAATAAAAACTCATGTGAACTCATTAATATTTCTATAAATTTTATGGTCCCACGCATTATGCTTTGCGTCATCACTTACAGTCCCAAATCGCTGTTCGAGCTTGTTCCAGACTTCTTCTGGAGTTGCGCAATTAATCAAATAAGGATGTAGCTTCATCTCCACGGAGCCGACTATAATGCCCATTGTCTTTAACGAGCTAGTCTTCCACTTTTTCCAATCGGCGAGTTTCGTCGATTTATCTGGTTCTGCTGCCTGGCCATCTACATGCGAGATCAGCGGATCCCAAGGCGATGTTCACGCCGAATTTCCACATAGCATAGTTTTCTCCGTTAAGCTTAACGAACTTAAACTCTTTGTCTTCCATTATAAAGAGATTGCTGTATGCTGCACTTGTAGAAATTCACGAACACAACACAACACTTAGTTACACTTATACGCGAAACCTAGCTTGGCCTTGTTTTCTATTTAAACACAATAAATTCTGTTCGCGCAGTGGAAGCGTGCTGGGCCCATAACCTGTTGAACTATGAACAGAGTTTGCTTCCACAAACTAGAAAGAATATTTATTAAATGATACAAAATAGAAAAACTTAGTACAAATGTGACTTGCTAGGTGCTGTCAACTTAGCAACCGTTTGCTTGTAGTGCTCGTACAGAACTGAGCTACGTACCTCTGTTCGGCAAACGTCTGTAACGGAGAAAATTTACCTGGGTTTTTTGGGGAAAACCCGCCGTTACTTGGGAAAAAAAATAATAGTGGCAAAAGGGCTTTTATGACACTGACCCTCATAATTGCCGGAACGTCAGCGAACGCACGTAATTGCAAAACAGGATTTTCCCGAATTTACAAGTAAAGAAGGCTAAGGAGAAAGCGTTATAAATTAAGTCAAAATATAAACTAAAGATTCATGCAAGAATCCAACAGAAACTTAAATATATTACAGATTTTGAATAACTTATATTCGCAAAAAACTATTGCTAGTACTGTTCAAAATTCAATTCAGTATTAGTAATATTTTTTTGCGAATATCTCGCAAACTAGAAGAGACCCCCACATATGTGAAAAGGAAAAAGTTGTTCAAAATGTGTATCTGCGTAACATATTTAAATTTCATCAAAATCGGAGAGGAGTACCTCTTTCTAAATAATTACCATATTATCCATCTTTACAGATTTATAATATCTTTATAAATCAAACATATTTATTACGAAAGAGACCCAGACCTAGCGTCAATTACAAGATGGTCTCCGTTATTCAGAATAATATGAAAAAATTATATACATATACAAAAATTGCATGGTATAGAGGGGGAGTTATTTATTCTGATGTAAACATTTTTCATATGGGTTGTTACGAGCCGAGGTTTAGGCAGCTAGGCGGAAACCGAGGTTGTTTAGGTTTGAGAGATTTTGGGTAGGACTTGCCGATGTCTATTTCACCACCGGATCGCCATTATATAGGTACACGTAGGACTAGCCGATGTCTATTTCACCACCGGGTCGCCTCGTGTGTGGAAAAGGGGAAAGCGGACTAGCCGATGTCTATTTCACCACCGAGTCGCCACTGTAGGGGTGCACAAGGACTAGCCGATGTCTATTTCACCACGGGGTCGCCTCGTGTGACCAAAGGAGTGGACTTGCCGATGTCTATTTCACCACCGGGTCGCCATTATAAAGGATAAGGTCGTGGTTCCGCTGACTCGTAACTTATTTAAATGAATTAGATACACCTTGAGCGGCAAAGGTGTATCGTCGTAGGATATTAACGTCTGGGAATTCGAAGGGGAATGTGCGTGAATGAAATGAACTTCCAGTGAATTGACACACAATAATATAATCTTAACTATTGGCAGTACAAATGTTAAGTGTAGGATGTCGCGGTGTCGCGGACTAAGTCTCTCTGTTTTAACGCACCGAGGAATGCGGGGGCGATCTACTACAGAATCCCGTGATGGGATTCGTACCGGAAGAAATGTAATAATACTGTTTGATAGGGAACTTATACCCAATCTTGTTAATCAGAAATTAAACGTGACTCGATGCGTACAGCGTGAAACTCCCGAGATCAATGCCCGAAGATGAAGAGAAGCTATGCCCTTTTATACTGTCCAAAATCGGCCTAGAGGAGGGTGGGGACTACTGATTAATTGGGTTTCGTGGAAATGATGCAGCTTGCTGCATCGCCTGCAAGTGCCCTAATCTTTATCGATTCCAAGTAAACCCTCTGTTTTTGAATAGGCCGTCTATTTCGACACATATCTCCGGAAAGGTCAAAAGTCACCAACGGTCGCGTCCGCATACGTAACAGGGTGAAGGCACACTGAAGATTCAAAGATCTCTTTAAATGGAATTGCCTACCTTTCTCATCCTGAATCGTACAATGTCAAATTCTGCGTAAGAATGTATTAACCTTCGTATGTTCTAAACTTAATGGTTAAGAGATATTACCGAAATCATTATTTCAAATATACTTATCTTCAAGATGTCCCTCAACTTGAATATGATAACTATATGTATGTATATGAAACTATTGTATGTATATGAAAATTGTAAATTCAGAGGAACATAATTTGAAGAAATTATTTTATTTATTTATTGTCACATAACACAGTATATAGTTTGTAGTGGCTATTTGTAAAACATTACAAAGGAATTGAAATGTCATGACAAAGCGATAGAACACGTTTTAATTAAAATTTGAAATAACCACGTATCATTCTATTTCATATACATTTCATAATAACATTTCTTTAGATTATTTCGTTATATCGAATATATTTGAAATAACTTTTCAGTTTATTTTTATTTGATCAAATAGTTTTCCAAATAAAATCTTTCATTCGATTATGACCGCTCTAAAATACAGATTACAGCAGCATGCACAGGTAACTGGGTTAAATTATACAGCTCTGTTAAGTAATTCATTTACTTCAACATTTAATGTAAAATTATTTTTAAATAATTCATTTGAATTGAACACTACACAGAAATAGTTCTTTGAAATAATTCATTATTTGAAATGGTTATTTGATATTTTATTTCAAATCAAATGTGCTCAGCCTTGAATGGAAATGTCGCATAACTCAAATGATACATAATCGAATAAAGATATATAATAACATTAGTATTGGAATAATCCCGGCAGCGATTTTATTTTTGTTTTTTCATAGTTGTTTAATTTTGAATCAGAGCGTTAAATTTTTCTGAAGTTTATTACCCTTTCATTTCATCGTTGATAGCGCTCATGAGCGTATATGCTCGACATGTGGCGAATGTATTTTCAATAATGGGACTTTTAGAGTTCCCGTTGTACGTGTCTATGCGAGTCGTATTGCGTATTTACCGAGGGATGCTGGTGGACAGATGCGTGCATGTCTGTAAGTGGATGCGCTGAAGCTCAGTGAGTTTCAGTAGTGGTTCGAATCCACTGCATACATAGGTATCCACTCTGGCATAGGTATACATATGTAAGTGTACAGATTATTCCAAAATTGTTTCACTACAATTAAAATTACATATCAAGTTAAACTTTTTTCCTGTATCTGCATCCGTAACACGTGTACAATTTAGGGTAATCCTGTAGGGGCAAAAAATTTCTTTTTAATTTTCTTGGCAGCACCCCCGCCACCTAACCTAACCTAACC
>CM052245.1:19737894-19762729 GCA_028455795.1 Lasioglossum marginatum
GGAATTATATCATATTTGGTATGATTTTGCATTAGAAAAATGCCACGAATACGTTTTTCGAAGTCCCATTAAAAAATAATGAAAAATAAAGAAGTTAGAAATTCGGATTAGTGTGATCTCACCGATATATTCGGCGACCGAGACCTCTCGAGTTTCACGGCCCCTCAAGGGGGTATACCCCGCAGTGGGGATAGATATGGGACATTTACAGGCCAGACTTTTGGGACATTTATGGATAAAATACTGTAGTATGTTAAAAAAGTGGCTTCCAATTCGAATTGCTTTTCGTTCCGCGCAGTTTCCAACATAATGAACAGATTCAAGAAAATCGATGACTTGGGCCCTAGGAACGTTAGATAATGTTAGGAAATATTGATGTAGATACATATCTCGAGATTCAATGATCGAAACCAAAAATCAGTACGTCATTGTATTTAATAAAGTATCGACGACCTTGAAATCTTTGAAAAATGACCTTAGACAAAATAACCTTACCGCTACATCTGCCCCCTACAATACTACTAATAGTACAACTTTGTCGTGAGCACTCTTGTCATAAAATCATAAATAACAAAGATGTTTAGCCGTTCCCATTTAAATGTCCCACCCGATATATTTGTCGGAAAAACTTTAGGCTTTAGGTATTACCCTACGCAACATCAATTAGCGACATCAATTACAAGGCGAGAAAATTGCGTGTGCGCACGTAGTACTAACGATCGATTGTTAATCAAGGACAAACTAAAATGGTGCGAATCACCATGTGCCCATTTTTCTCGTTGATATCATGAAAGGAAACTAAAACGAGACGAGTTGATTACATTTGAAGCAGCTGCATTTCCCGCAAGAGCAAACATTTCGATCGTGAGAACAGAACTGCGAAGAATGTCGGGAAGCTAATATCTCGTAATTACGTCACAAAGAGCAAAAGTGTCGAGGATGTTGGGAAATAACCGGTTATTAGTATCAAGTTATACCGATGCAAGTATTAAAAATTACTCTTACGCCTCCTCCCTTCGTCGTTCTTCTGATATTCTCTCATTCCTTCTTCCAAAATTGAAAGTTACCGGGACGCCTTCTCATCAAATCTTAAAGTGTTTCCAGAAGAATATTACTAACCTTTCGTTCGTCCGTTCATTCGTCCGTTCGTCCGTGGAAAAGTCGATGGAACCTCACATCCGGTACGCTACTTTCAATGTGATCTTCGACTTAATTTGTAACGAGATAAGTGGCAGGTACGCCGACCTAATTGCAATTAAAATTCCAGCTGAAATGAACTTTTAATGGCAAATTATTATTACGTTGGAGTAGGGTACCAGACTCGCAATCAATCAATCTTCTTCCCTTCGTCTAGCACATAATACCGTAACAATTTCTTTACGGTTTCAACTGTCTTTCGAGTCGTGAATTTCATTTCTTTTTATCGAAATAATATTTATACTCATTCACCGATGAATTTTTACAAAACGTTTTTTTTCTAACACTATTTACTAACGTCAGAACTGCGGGCCTATCAAAACGACGCGCGACGCGACGGGTTTCAAAATTGTCAATGTATGACTTTTGAAAATTTAATATTCGACTACCATGTCATCCATATTTGGGTAACGGAATTTATATATATCTGGATACTTAAAAATTCATTTCTGTGCTGATAGATAGCGCACACTTCCCAGTTTCTGTTTCAGTCAATCATCAAATAAATTTTTTCGATTTTGCTCAATGTTTATAGTTGCTAAGTAATCGAAAAACGTGTCAAAGATGCATTTATGGGAAATTTATTCGATGAGTTTATTTATAAAAAACATCTATCTATATAAAAAATCTCAATAAACATGGTCTAATTATTTATACATATAAGGTAATGTAAAATAGTCGTTTTTAGTGCTTCTTTTTGGAACGTATTCATTCAAGTTGTTCGATAAAAGAAAAATTCCTTTTTAAGTTTATTTCTCACCGAAGCGTACAAACAGAAGCACAGAGCACAGCTCGTTGCGTTTCTCTGCCCTCCATCCCCACGTTCGTATATCAGCATTTTTTAACAGCATTTTTTAAATACAATGAAACCACAATTTCGATGTTGGACACACGAGATGATGTTTAGATAATGGAACGATAATGTTTTGATGCAAGATTGAGTATTCACAATATATCATTGAAATATGTATGCATGGAATACTTTATACATATTTATTTTGGTACAAATATATGCTAGTAAAAATGATAATTGGTGGCAAAAATAATTAATTATAAGCAGTTCCAGGTAATTAAAATTTGTTTCAAGTAGCCATCGCTATCGTCATATTTTTCCAATTAAATAGTAGGGGAAGAGGTTGGGTTGTGAGACGGGTTGGGTTGTGAGACAGTCGTTTTCATCCATCGCGCAATCGCGATAATTCCAATCTGTCTGCTAGTTTTTGTGCTAGCACCGAGGTGTATAGACGTGTTGTTTATATTAGATACGGACATCGTGTGTAAACACATCGTGTAAAACTTTTACTCATTTTTTTAAAAACATTATTTTGTTGAGTGAATCAATTGAAAAAGGTGAGTGTGATGCATTTTCATTTAGTGTTTTCCTTACATTTTACGATGCAATATTGAGTTTTGCGCATATACGACAAACACAATTTTTTTTCTGTCACATTCGGAATGGCATCATGGTTAGGTTATGAGACACCATAGTGGTTGGGTTGTGAGACACTAGTTTTTTGTACTAGAAACGAACCAGAACTGTCAAATATCGTTGTTTGTGTTAGAATTAAGTGTTTATTTGTCATTTAACGTTTGTTTTGGTTTATTCTTTGAATTTATAGTCATGTCAACTCCAAGAAAATCGCCCGCAAACGAAGAAATTAATTTTAATACCGTGCTTAGTGCCGTTAAAGATCATTTGCTGGAGAAGAAAGGCATAAGAAAGGCTGCCAAAGAATATAGCGTTGATAAGAGCACGTTACAGCGTTATGCGAAGAAAGTTGACAGCAATCAATTTTTTGCCATTCTTTTTAACTTCTTTGGCCACTTAATGTCTTTAAAATAAATAAAAATTCATTTTTGGTTAAAGTTACATGGGTTTTACTTTATATTTTATCACTTTTAGTTGATTTTTCCGAGTGTCTCACAACCCAACCACTTTTTTCAGGAAGCCAAAAAAAATGTTATCGGAAAATTGGTCATAAAATTTTACTTGTTGATCAAATCACGAAACTTTTTACATATAAAAGTTGCGTATTTCCTTCACCTTTCCAACGGTATATAAAACTCTTTGATATCTTCATCAAGCAAAAAGTTACAGACCAAAAACAAAACCCGTCTCATAACCCGATCTCTTCCCCTACAACACGCTAAAGAATTATCAGCAGACCCAAACAGTCAACACTTTCAAATTGACTAATATAATTATCATCAATATTTCGCTGATGCTATTTAGCAGATGCATCGAGAAATTCTTCTTCAGGTTAACGTTGAAAAAAGCCAATCATTTCAATGCAATATCCATTAATAACGACATGTTAGGAAATAACAATTGTCGTATTATACATAGACACAGATGTTGCCCAAACTATTGAATTATCGAACTGCCGAAAATTGCCATAAACTTCATTGAAACGAACACTAGGACGAAAGCGTACGTGTACATTGTTAATTTGTACAGCAACTGTCTGATGTTAGAAGAAGCGTTGTCATTTCATCGAGTCATATCGTAAATACAATGTTTTTTACAATAAATTGAATGTATGTACAAATACGTTTCTAATCCATTGTAAATAATATCATTTTGCAAAAGAACATCATTCTGAAAAAATCTGTAGAACACCAAATTATAGTCAACCTTTTTATTTTTAACAAATTAAATCAGCACTGGTTACGGTTTTAGAGAGAATAATTCATGTCAGTTTATTTGGGCCACCCTGTATACAAGTTTTAACGGAATTTCATATGGTTCCAGCGTTTGCTACAACTTATTCGAAACAATCGTTGAGTAATGTTATCGTCGCAATAAATAAACAATACTTCGTAGCAGTATACAACAGATTCAAATTTCACATGCTATCGATGACTGTTGATAAGCATTTTGATGTACTTATGAAAGATTAAAAATATGCACGGGGTCGGGTAAGTAGGTGATGTCGATATTTCATGCGTACCGATGTAATAGACAAAACAATTTTAAAGGAAGACTGCAGAAACTGGCGACGCGGCGTGGCGTGGCGCGACGTTACGGTAAAAAAGAAGATGGAGAAAGAGAGAAAAAAATCTAAACGTAATATTTAATATCCAGATCCTAATTATGAACTACGAGGTATTAAATGAAGCCCTTGATGCCCCCCGGTAGTAATGGCACTTGTACGGTGTCCTATAGTGGATTACTTTACCATAGTACCTATATGCCGATATACGGAGCAGCTGCCCGGAAGAGCGACCACGACACTTCCTTCCTGGACGCCTCCTGTCCCTGTCTAACTATACATGTATACTTTCTACGGTGTCCCTGCCACCCTGCCCCATGCTCTGGAACCCGCACGAATGCTGCGAACGATATTCGTCACCGATATTCTTCTCGGATACTGTCTTGTGTCTTGTTCTACCATTCCTCTGCTCCTGCTCCCTCTACCTATCATTTTTCTTTTTCTTTTTATTTAAGCTGAAACAGAATCAAGAGGCGATCGATCGCTAACGCGTTCAGAGTGCGTACTACACGCGTAACAAACAATATTTCTTCCGAATATGTTCTTTTAAGTTTTAATCCTATCACAGCCTACTCTAGTACCAGCCGTGCTGAAGGTAAAAATGGCAACACCGCGAGAGTCCAGCTATCATATATTGTATATATCAATATTCCTAACTTAAAACTTATAAAAAAAAGGGTATCGCGCGGTAAGGAAATTTACAACAATTACAAAATTATCCTTTAAGACGATTTTATAATGTACAATCTGCACAATTTTTCCTTTCAGTAACTAATTATCCAACCTCTTTCGAAAGTGTTTCACTTAACCTCTTGATTTCGTGACAATAATTTCGTCTATTTCAAGTTACTATCAACTTATATATAATCCTCTTCATTAATTTTCAAATGTTGCATTTTAATTCAAAGATGATTTTATATTGCCTCATACTTATATTTTCTTCAAAACACTGTAAATATTTCAAATATTATGTATCACAACACCAAACTATTCCGAGAGTTCACAAAATGTATACCGCATATATAAATATTCGTATACTTTAATGTCACTTCTACTTATCATAGTTATAATATTTATACAATACATTGCTTATACATAATTAATAAAGAATTATGTATTTTAACATTATTTTCTATGAAAGAAAACATTAATTATAATCCCAAACACAAGACTCCCATTATTGAAAATAGGACTCCCGATCGCCACACAAGCTGTGTTGTCACGTTGTTCAGCACGGCTAGTATGTATTAGAGTAGGCTGACTACTACAAATTGATGCGTACATACGCGAAGTACGAAACATACGGTGCCGGACAAAAGAAAGTTTAACAATGGAATTTCTGTATATCGGTATTAATAACTTTAGATCGATTTTTCGAATGTTGATAACATTCATCAATTCTTCAAAACATCAAACCTCTTTTGTGTATTTGACTGTTTTCACATAATGCGTTAACAACTCACTTTGTTCGTCACGTGGCAGATAAAAGTAAATTTAAAGTCTTTTGCATTGTAATAATAATAATGTCTTAAGAAATACATATTACATACTTTTGTGGATATTTCTCTTCATCTCTGTGAACACTTACATTGATTAATTGCACAGATAAATAACAATAATAGGATTTATCTCTCAGCAAGATTTCGACCATGTACACCTCAAAGATAGCGTCCAACTGTTTGGAGAAAAAAAGAATTCAATCCTCAGATCTCCATTGAAAATCTGCACAATTTTAAATGAGCATACTCCTTTAAGTGTTTTAAGCATTGACAAAGAAATTTTGGAAACACTTTAGACAGAAATATTAAAAAGAAAATCTAGTATAAATATGAGTGTAAAATCAATAATGGGTGAATTATTGGAAGTATACTAAAGTAAGCTATGAGCTGTCATAGATAGCTTACAAAGTAATAAAAAGATCAAAATTCTAATTATAAGAATGTAGAATTAAACTGACTTTTGTCCATCTGGTTCTTTGCTTGTTTCACTGTTTTAAGTTTTAAACCCTAACCTAACCTATCCATTTTCTATCCCCTCTTACAGTTTTCTCGCTTCTATTATCTTATAAGTTGTAGATATTTAAGAAGATATTCAAATGGATTTTCAGATTATAAAAATTGTGGTAATTATCATATACACTACTATTTAAACTTTCTTTTGTCCGATGCAGTATACACGTGTATATGTATACATAGTATGAAACATACGCAGGGCCCGCTCTAGGGGGGGAGGCAACCCGGGCATTTGCCTGGGGCGGCAAAATTTAGGGACGGCAAAATTTAGGAGCGGCAAAATTTAGGGGCGCCATTTTGGCTGTAAGTGTGAGAAGAATATTGATGTTTTAAATACCCAATTAATAGAAAATTTCACACATCGATTATTTCAGATATTTTTGCTAAAAAAAAAAAGGTCGTCATTTTGTTCAACTCGTCCCCCCCAGAATTAAATCCTGGGTGCGCCACTGTTCTTAAGGGGCGGCAATTTGTCTTTTTGTCCGGGGCATCGTAGTAACATACATAGAATGTCTAGTGTATTACTAGTACACCGTTTCGAAAATACATTTTAATACATATTGAAATAGATGATACGAATCCAGAAATAAAATTTGATTTTTGGGAATTCATTGCACCCTTCTACGTTAGACACGTGAATCTTTATGATGCACCATGTTCTTCGTTTTCCGATTGAACATTTATCATCGTTAAATAAGCATTCCGGATTATGGATTTCTTATTGCGTACACGTTCGATATGTTTCCACTGGGAATTACAAAGACAAAAAAAAGTTACTAACGATACACTATTTTTGTACAATCCTGTTTTGAACAAAACATTTTGAACAAACATATGTATACAAGGTGTCCCGAAAATGTCGGATAACCTTAAAAGTGGTTGTCCTTTAGTCATTTATAAGAAACACGGACCGATCAGAACGCGGCTACTGTGTTTTTCGTTAATATCAACTTAACGAAGCTGCGGAGAACATTTTCACGAGAGAAAATGCACCCACCTTTTACGATTTGATTCACGTTTCAGAAACTTTTGCATTCCATAAAGGAGAAATCACGTTTCTCTTTGAACGACAGATGTTCCATCGATGCTTAATTGTTCGTATTTATTGCTTCTGCGAAACGAATACACGCGATCCCCTTTAGAGTTTGTTACTTCTTTATTGAGATTTCACGATATTCCATATTGTAGGAAATATAGGAATCGCAGCGTTCATTCGCAGTGTACATTCAGCCAGTATAAACTACAGTGTACAATCCAGTGTTCATTACGTTAATATCTCCACTCGTACCAACACATATTACCTGCATACATAATTCAATAGTTACGATATCATCCTGCATGCGTCGATTTATTTTATACGAAAGCAACGACTCGAGTGCAGATTAGTTCGCCGAGCACAGTTTCCATTTCGCAGTGATATTCTTCGCGTATAAACAGAAAGTGGTGAAGCATTGATATACATCATGAAGCATGCGTAATGCTTCTATCGTATTATGTTTATTGTTTACTCTACGTCACACCGTCATCGTACTAACAGACTTTTGCATCGACTAGTGTAATATAATTACAAAAAAAAAGAGAACGTAGATGTAGGTTGCGTGGATAAACCATAATAATCGATTGATGTTATGGTTAATACGAAATATGACTGGTGCTTGAAAACAGCACAGATGAATATGATTAAATAAGAAACAAATTTGTATCAAATAGAAAAATATTTTTGCGAGACTCTTAGCAAGAACCTAGGTGAATATTTTGAGAAAACGGGACCTTAAATTTAGATTACAATTACACTTTATCCTCCTACAAGCTGTCACTGAACGGTAATTCAAATGCATTGTATACTGGATCTCAAGGAGAAGGTATAGTCTAAGTTGAGTGGTTGTTAGGTTGAGTTCGGGGAGGAAGGCTTCGCCTAACGCAGACGCTTGCAATGTTCCGCATTTCACATGGACCTCTAATCATGAACCGAATCCCAGCCACTCCAAATCAGGGAGGTCATAGCTTTTCGAAAAGTTCAACAAAAATTACATTTAATTTGGTGTATTTTTGAGATAATTTTGTCAATATTCAGCAGCAGCTATTCGGCTCCTTCTTCAAAGTCGTTTTAATTGAGAAAGATATTTGAAAGTTGGGTACAAATAGGAGAAAGAATCAAAAGAGGCTTGCATTGAAGCTAGAAAATAGAAAGCATAAATAAGATCTGTAAAAACGTATTTCGTATCGTTAACAAGGAAGTCTTTGGAAGAGACCATTATTTGTGTCTCCGACTTTCACTTGTCATAGTTATTTGACTCGTAAGCGTAATACACTCTAAAATATCGTAGAACGTAGAATATTATTAAACATTCTTAAAATAAAATTAGGATTCGTTTGAAGCAAATAGATACTGTGGTGTAGGAGTGGTTCATTAAATAGGACACTCAACGATAAAACAACACAACAAAATGTTTGGTGGGACCTATTTCGCAGGAAGTTAGTTCCCATCATTGTGTCAATGGAAACCGTGAACTCATCCATTTGTCCCACCTGTACAAGGAAATTACACCCCCTCATGTTAAACTGTGAATCGCGTACCACTGCCATCCCCTTTTCCAACGAGCAATACCGTGGGAAGAGTTTGCGCTCGCTCATCGATTGTTTTCCCAAAGGTTCACGAGCCACCTCGTAAAAACATTCGAATTTGAAAGCACGTGGTAACATTTCACAAAGACATTACCGAAAACATTCACAAAAATTAAACTTTCGGTAACATGTTTCGGTAACAAGTTATTTTTTTCTCATTATTATTAATAATCGTATATTCGCTTTTGGTTATTCGACTAGCTACATTTTATTTCTGTGTCATTACTAGACTGCGGATTTTATACATTTATGGGAACAATGAATAGGTAAAATTCAAAACAGTGAGAAGAGATTACAAAAATTTAATCTTTTCAACTCTATTTCTTATAACCAATGAAGAAAATTTTTTACTTATCTTATTTACATTATATAAGAAATTTTTGTTTCGAAGGATTATCGATTCGATCGCAAACGTTTACTTTATTTAATATAAACTGCAATATATTTGAATTTGAATTTAAACGCAATTCCAACATAATCAACAGGATTATCACTAATAGCAAAACCATAGATGTTTATACATACTCACATTTTCATAAGTTATTTTGTCAAAATCAGAACAAACAGTCAAAGTAAAATGAAAAGAATACTAATTCTAGCTAATTATTTATTTTAACTAGTTATTTTTGTTTCCGATCAGCAGAACAACCGGAATCATGGCAACAGACAACACATGTTTTCAAAACATACATATACAGTAGAACACTATTTACCTGTACTCCATTTATGTGAACGAGCTTGCAGTGAGTTCCAAATATTATACGAACTCGGAGCTGAGCTTTTATTGTATGTCGGTCGAACAGCAGTTCTAGTAATATATCGAAACTAAAAATATACATATAGGTACAATTTGAATAAATGTTGAAAAAGGAGATTGAGAAATTGTGCAATGAGTTAGAATAGGTGAAGTGAAAAACAGCGCTTATGAACAGCTTTAGAAGGAAAATTCGAAAACAAATGCCCCACTAATATTCTAAAAATGAATCGACAGGATATGTATGTATATTGAAGATTGTATGTATATGTATCGATGAAACAAAAATATAAGATATTTTGGTCAGATTTTTGACATGCAATTTGATTTATGTGTTCACTACATTATAAACAGTTAGTTAGCGAGTACCATTTTTATTTCATAATGGTCCTTTGATAATAAAAAATCGTCCGCATCCAAATTTTAATATGTGTCCGTGAATAAGTGACTTATGAATGGGAGTGTACGTAATGGACTCCAGTTTTCTGAACCTCAGCTCTTATTATCAGAATTAATAAGTACAAGTAACGAGCCGAGGTAGAGAGAGTTAGCGAGACTCTATTATATGACTCAATTATGTAAACTTTCGTATCTCCCAATCTGTTGATATCAGCGGAGTATGCTCTTTAAAAATATACATGTACAACTCGTGTAATTTTGATTATTTTTAGTTTTAAAAAATGATTTATTTATACAAATTAATTACTATTTCCGATCGGAACACGTATACTAAAGTAATTGATCGATAAAACGTGTAGCGTACATGAGGAGACAGACCGCATCCTGGCACGTGCCCACCGAGGATCCTTTTACGTGCTTCTTCCTTGCCCGCCACGCTATTCATAACACGCTCCGCTACACTCGAGACACGAGACACGAGACACGAGACACGGGACACGAGACACGAGAGACTCCAGGTGTATGCGCGTAATTGTATAATATAATATTAGCTGGTATATCGTATGCGTCTTAACGCTATAAAGTTTCCCGAAGACCATCGCGCCTCGATAGGCATTCCGCGCGTGCTGATACTCCTATGGCACGTTAGGAAGAAAGGAAGAAAGAGGCTCGGGATTCCCGTCTTTCCCGTGACAGGACGCAGCGGGAACTACACATATTAGTAGGGGAGCAGCACGATAGTAAACACTGCCATTTGGAAAATGAGTTTGTATGTAACACGATTTGGTAATTATTTAGAAGGTATTCCTCTCCGATTTTGATGAAATTTAAATATGTTATAAATTTCGAGATTTTGAACAACTTTTCCCTTTTCACATATGAGGGGGGTCTCTTTTAGTTTTCGAGATATCCGCAAAAAACTATTGCTAGTACTGAATTGAATTTTCCGTATTCGTGCACGCTCCGTGGCAACGTAAGCCTGCTCCGATGCGGCGTCTGTTTACTGTTTCTGTATATATGTTGTGGAGATTAGAAAGAAGATCAGAGAGACTATTCCTAGCGTATTTTCGTATGCGTGGCCCCCGTCCCCTCCCACGGTCTACCTAACCACAACTCACTCTTTTCGCATAATCTGTAATTAGAAATCTACAAGAGTGGAACAATCTGCCAATTCTGGATGACATCTACAATAGAAAGATTATGCGAATATAGTGAATTGTGGTTAGGTCGTGGGACGAGGTGGACAGACCTGGCGGACTACGCATACGAAAATCCAGGAGTAGTCTCTCAAAATTGAATGCTCATCCAGTTTCATTCTGATCTCCACAACATGTTTACAAAAACAGTAAACAGACGCCGCGCCGCGCCGGAGCAGGCTTACGTTGCCACAGAGCGTGCACGAATACGGAAAATTCAATTCAGTACTAGCAATAGCTTTTTGCGAGTATCTCGAAAACTGAAAGAGATCCCCTCATATGTGAAAAGGAAACAGTTGTTCAAAATGTGTAGCTGCATAATATATTTAAATTTCATCAAAATCGGAGAGGAATACTCTCTTTCTAAATAATTACCCACGATTTGCTAGACCGTTAAAATAATCGATAAAGCTTACCGCAAGATTACATTGTCCAACACAAATTTTACGTTTCGATGACCAACAACCCGAAAGTTTCTCCATCACCCTCAACGAGTAATCAAACTTCCAAGTTTAACGATTAGTTTCTGCTTCAATCGTAAAACTAATGCATTCCTACAATAAAGTATAATACCAACAAAAAAATAGCACGTATTAAGAGTGATCTTAATTTATTTTCACAATGCAATTGAAATTTATGCCGATATACTACTTCAAAATGAATTTTATGAACCTGTTTAGTTTTATTTGACCAAAATAACATTCTCGCCAAGTTCTAGCGGGACAAAATGATAGCCCACAAATGCTCTGTAATTTCGTCAAACACATACAGTGAACCACGAAAGTGTTTGAACGCACTTTAAAACATTATAAGTTTTTTTATGGTCGGACCAAACGACCTGACTTCTTTTGAGCAATTAGAAGAATTGATTTACCAAATGACAAGCAAAAACGATTTTGAAAAAATTGCAATTGCTAAGAATTACATAAGAAAGTAATAGAGGCACCAATTATAATTTTTCTGTTAGAGCCGGTAACGAAAATTTAAAATATGTGTTTTGTAGATGTATGTTAGTTATACGCATGCTGAAACTTTCATCGAAATCGGTTCACGCAGGAAAAAAACGACACGCATCGAAAGATATAAGAATCTGGATTTTAAGCAGAAATTGACCAAAAGTCGCGAAAAACTATGATTTTCACCACATTTAACCACTTGTAGCTCTTAATCGATTTTTATGAAATTTTCAGCATGTGTATAACTAACATACATATAGATCTACAAAACGTGTATTTTAAATTTTCATTAAGGGCCCAAATAAAAAGGTTTTAAAAAATGCTTTTTTTATTTTTTCATGCAACCTTGTAAATTGTAATTTTTGGAAAATCTTTCTTGCACGTCATGTAGTAAACCAATGTTTCTGATTGCTTACAAAACATCAGGTCGTTTGGTTCAATTATAAAAAAGTTATACTGTTTCAAATTGCGTTCAAATACTTTGTATTGGTGGTTCATTGTATATTCGAGGTAAAAGTATGACTTTTTAGGGGAGGCAGCTCAGATAAATTCGTATAAGTTCTGAACAACTTTCCCCTATACATGCATCCGTCGCTCAGTTTCCGAGATGTTCGTAAAAACTTGAATCTTGAATCAATTGTTTATTGAATACATTCTGCTCATTATTTCAAAAATTACATATAATTAAATATTATTTTTGTTGAACTTGTCGAAAAGCGGAGGCGGAGAGGATCGGCTGTAAGGCCGGCCCAATGATACGTACAGAGTACAGATCCATATGAAATGCAAGCGTAGTACATACTCTCTGCCCCCTTACAAACCGAATCCCAACCAACTTAGCCTATACCTTTTCTCTTCGAGATCCTGTATATGATTCTGCATATTTTAATTACTGTGGCGTCGCTTAACTTCCGACGCTTGCCACAAGATGGACAAACAGTCAAAGTCTATCTATGCCACTACTATTTCAAGTCATAGCTCCGTTATTATTGCATTTACGAAAAAATGCCAAAGGAGAAAGATAAATGGTTCGAAGAGCACTACATCTGTAGGCCTTTAAATTTTTTTTTAGATGCAGCAGTGCATGTGCAATTAACAATTGCATCATTTCTTTAAATAGAAATGCATATTCTTTTTTACACAGATCGATTCTTCTGTTCATTCTACGTAAAAAATGATTAGGGTACCATACGCAAAAAATATTTTCAAAAAATGTCTTTATTGAAGAAGATGCTCAAGCGCTTCACGACAACGTAGTAAACGTAAACACCCTTTCGACATTGTTATCATAACAGAAACTGATTTGTACGAGTAAGCATTTCATCATCGTAACGTATCGTAACTCACGTATCGTAACTCGAGTACGAAAACTAAGAATTTGAATAAGTGTAACTGTACAATTTCACTAAATACAAGAAAATGTATTTTACTAACAGTGAGAAACAAGATATGTACGACACTTTTGTGTTGTGTGACAAAAATACGAATGTTGCCGCAAGACTGTACCAGGAAAAATATCCATAAAAAATGTTTAGAATGTAATGGAAAAGCGTTTGAGCATCTTCTTCAATAAAGACATTTTTTGAAAATATCTCGAGATCTAATAATTTTTTGCGTATGGTACCCTAATCATTTTTTACGTAGAATGAACAGAAGAATCGATCTGTGTAAAAAAGAATATGCATTTCTATTTAAGAATGAATGAATATTTAAGAAAGAAATGATGCAATTGTTAATTGCACATGCACTGCTGCATCTAAAAAAAATTTAAAGGCCTACTGATGTAGTGCTCTTCGTACCATTTATCTTTCTCCTTTGGCATTTTTTCGTAAATGCAATAATAACGGAGCTATGACTTGAAACAATTGCGTGGAACACCCTGTATACCGTCCTCAACCACCTGCCAATATCCCACCGTCTAAGGCAGGGCCCGATAGTTAGCCTTACTGATGAGTCCTCTAGCGGGTCTAGGACGAAACGCTCCTTTCCTTTTCCTTCTCTCTTTCACATACATTCGCATCCCCCACATTACCATTTACTGACAGCTTGTACGAAAATAAATTGTACTTGTAACCTAAATTTAAAAACCTCTTGGGGATTACTCAGAAAGGTAACCTTGACAACATATGTCAAGGGCAAGGTCATCCGAGCTTCCTCCCATAAACGTAATGTTTACCATATACGACATTAAGTACATGAACATATTTTTTGATGGCCAATAGTTTGCGGTAAATTTGATTTTTGTTTACGATTCTTACTTCCATTGTTCAGAAGGAGACCTCTGCACTTCATAATTGTTATCGCAGTAGACGATTCATTATTTTGGTCAGTAGGCCATTAAGTTTGTGAAAATACCAAATTGAACGAAAAATAAAATGTATACATTGATCGGATGGTTTTAAAAAAATGGTGAGAATTGACACAAATCTAAATAAATGTTTCATGAAAAAATTTTTTATATAACTATTGTATGGTTAAATGATAATATTTGGTGTCTTTGAGGGGCAATGTCGAATATATTCGACATCCTCCATAAGCCAGTTGGAGCGCCTCAGATGAAAAATATAATTTTTCATGGCTCAAGAACTATCATATTAGCCTACATACAAATTTGCAGATTTTTAGTGACAACAGTGGTTCTGTTGGATGAGGATGTATACAAATGTTTTTTTTATAGTTTTCCAAGTCAGTTGTTTCCCACTTCTCTTAAATACGTTGTTTGAAATGATTCGACCGTTTCCAGTTGTCTCCTATTTTTCAATAACTGTCCTTGCAAGATACCACCAACTATTTTTAATAATGTTGAGATCGGAGATTGGGCAATCTAAAATTTGAATTTCCTTTTTTAGGAGAAATATTCCTTCAGTACCGTTGCAGTTTGAACAAGGTTTACGTTGAAAAATGGATTTGTCTTCAACAATACTTGAGAGATATACGCTTATACATACAGTCGGTCACGAAAATATTCGGACACTAGGTATAACTAACTTTATGACTTGATAATTCGTTTGTTGATAAAGCAATCGCCCTGGGAATTGTTTCTAACAATAAAACATTTATTAATGTTGATAAACATATATAATTTATTTGTAAAATATACATGTTTCATAAAGAAAATTATTAAACAAAATAATGGACCATTTGTGGCTCACAAAAATATTCCAAGAACGCGAAAACGTTTGTTTACAAACAAAATCTCGTGGACCATTAGATGTCCATGCCACCTCACTACTGACAGACACACACACAGTAATAAACGTGAATTCGTTCAAAATGGGTCGCAAAGGGAAGAATACGAGTTTCGATGTGCGGCAGCTTGTAATTTTTCATCGAGAAAAAGGAAAAACCTATCGCGAAATTAGTGCAATACTTCATATAAGTAAGAGTACTGTTGCAGATATCTGTCGACGATTTTATATTGAGAATCGCATTGATTCTATTCCGCAAACTGGAAGACCAAGTCTCTTATGTATAAGGGAGAAAAGCAAAATTATTCGAAAAGTGAAAAAAAATCCGCGTTTAAGTGCTCCGAAACTAGTTAATGAGCTATTAGGAGAAAGCTCAAAGAATGTGTCAGCCGAAACAGTTCGGAGAACGCTGAGGCAAGCTGGTTACAATGGAAGAGTAGTTAGAAAGAAACCATTTATTAACGAAAAGAATAGGAATAAACGAAAAACCTTTGCAAGAGAGCTAATTTCTACGGATGAGACACACATGGTGGAAGGATGTCATATTTGCTGAGGAAAGCAAATTCAATCTGTACAATTCCGACGGAAGAACTATGGCGGAAAGCGAATAAAGAGTTTAATTTTGAAAATACAAGAGGTACAGTGAAACACAGCGGAGGCAGCGTAATGGTCTGGGATTGCATTTCGTCATATGGAGTCGGTAACCTAGTGTTTATTGACGGTATCATGGACAAAAATCATTATTTAAATATACTCAAAAATAATTTAGTTCAAAGTGCTGAAAAAATGGGGCTTAATAATAATTTTAAGTTTTACCAAGACAACGACCCCAAGCACAAGTCACGTATTGTGCAAGAATTTTTATTATACCGCTGCCCAAAAAATTCTTCATCCTCCGCCCCAATCACCGGACCTTAATCCTATCGAGAATTTGTAGGATGAATTGGATAAAAAATCTCGAAAAACCCCAATTACATCGGTAACCGAATTAATACAAAGACTCGCAACTGATTGGTCGAATATAACTATTGAATATTTTAAAAAAATTACAAATAATATGCCAAACAGATTAAGACATGTTCTTAAACAAAATGGTTATGCCACGAAGTATTAAACAAATTTTGTAATGCTAAATTACATTGTTTAAGTAGAAAAATTAATATTGTCCGAATATTTTTGTGAGCCACAAATGGTACATTACTTCTTTTAATAATTTTTACTATGAAATGTATGTATATTTTTCAAATAAATTATTTATGTTTATCAACATTAATAGATGTATTATTGCTAGAAACAATTCCCAGGACGATTGCTTTATCAACAAACGAATTATCAAGTCGTAAAGTTAGTTATAGCTAGTGTCCGAATATTTTCGTGACCGAATGTTTAACAATAATTTCTAAATACTTTGTGCTATTCAATGCTCCCTCGTCTGTGCTAACGGTTCATTTTCGACAATATCGTAAAAATTACATAGATTTAATTTATTTTAAAATAATCTGATGTGAAATAACTGATAAACTCTTTTTTTTTTTTAATTTTCACTCAGACCACTTTCATGATTATAGGCACATACATATCTCCGTAACTGTAGCAAACGTGTCTACCGTAACTTGTCACAATTTTATCCCCACCACTGGGGGATCTTCCTGTGAACCAGTCAAGCGGTAAACACGCTCGACGATCCAGTGAGGGGTCGAGTATCGGTGAGACTCACACTAGCCAAGCGGAGCAAAAGATTGCACCTTTATGAAACTTTTACCACCGTATTCGTCCCGTTTTTCTCATTAAAATTACACCAAAGACGATGTACAGTGAATCGCATTAATATTCGGACGTTCTAAAAAAGACGATAACTTTTTTAATATCGTACTATACGATTTGTGAACTTATTTGGAAAGCTAGAGCAATTAGTTTACTACAGGATGTGAAAAGAAATTTTTTCAAAAATTGCAATTGATCGGAATTGTAGAAAAAATACTAAAAGTTGCATCTCACAATTTTTTTATGTGTGGGCCTATATTGAAAATTTAAAAAATACGTTTTGTAGATCTGTGTCAATTACATATATGCGCTGTGAAAGTTTCATCGAAATCGGTTGATGCGGGAAAAAACGACAGACACTGAAAGATGTAAGAATTCTTAGATCTGGCCGAAAATCGTGAAAATCTGCAATTTTTACCATCTTTAAACGTTTGTAGCTGATTGCAACGTCGACCGATTTTGACGAAATTTTCAGAATATGTTTAATTGAAACAGATTTACAAAATGTATTGTTTAAATTTTTAATATTGGCCCACATAAAAAAGTTGTAAATAACAACTTCCAGTATTTTTTCTACAATTCCGATCAATTGAAATTTTTGAAAATATTTCTTTTCACATCCTGTAGTAAACTAATTGCTCTGCCTTCCCAAAAAAGTTTAAATCGTATAGTACAATATTAAAAAAGTTATCGTCTTTTTTAGAGCGCTCCTCCAATTCCAAAACGTTTCGTTTCTCCAATTAAAATGACACCAAACACGATCTAATTACGATTATAATTACTCGGTATACCATTACCGCAGATTTCAATTCCGAAACTTTAATCGCTTGTTACACAATTATTCATTGACGAGAAACCAAAAACCAGGAATTTCGATTTTTGAAACGCCCGAACCTCAGTACCAGTTCCTCTTTCGATCGCTTTCGTTCTCTACGTTTGGCACACTCTACTAGTCTATTATGTATTAGGTTGGCAAGAAAGTAATTTCGGTATTTTAAGATGAAATATAGCCCAATTTATTCAAGCAATGAACTTTAATGAATAAAATATTTTCTCTTTTGTTCGATGATCTTTTGGAAAAAAGAATAAATAAGAAAATATTTTATAGATTAAAGTTCATTGTTTGAATAAAGAAATTCGGTTTTATTTTACCTTAAAATACCGAAATTACTTTCGTGCGAACTCAATAGAACCAGTAGAACTATAGTGTTTCAGTGGCCAAAAATCTGTAACTATTGAACGGACGAAAATAATGCAATGTTTCTTTTTTCTTTGATAATGTTCTTCATTACTTAGATGACATTAGGTACGTTAATCAAATTAAATAAAGTCATCGCACGCGAAATCGGAAACATTTTCGAGTACTCCTTTGAACTTTGTTCAAAATATGTTGTAGTCTTTTGCGACATATGAACGAATCTGAAAGGATTTTTCGATATCTTAAAAATTGTTGATTTCACAGACGTGTAAAAAAAGTGTCACCCATTTTTCGCACACATAATCATTAGACTAAAACTAACAAACCGATGAAAATGAGTTTTTAGGAGCTTATAGTGAAAACATAAGAGTAACTACTAAAAATATTGTTTTGAATTGTTTTAAATAAATGCAATTTTTTCATAGCAGCGAACTTTTTAAAAATTTGAGAAAACTGAGGGGATACAGCCCCAAGTGTCCCGTTTACGCACCTGTTTTTAAAAAGACGTACATTTGAAAATTGAGGAAATTAAAATTATTTGAAGTGAACGCTGCACCACGGCTGTATACCACTATATTAATTTCGTCAATTTTCAAATGTGAAGGGACTACCTGCATTCAGCGACGGTGAAAACTGATATCTCAGGTGAAACTTTTTGGGGATACATTTTCCATAATAAAGAAAAATTTGAAATATGTATGTCAATAAACAAAGTTTTCGTTCATTGGATCACTGTTGCAAAAATGCAACTGACATTTTTCTGACAGTGGCTCAATGAGCGCTATAAAAATAATTTATGTAGCAAAATGAATTGTTATTAAATATTTTTTTATACATCAAGAATTAATAAATCATATGCATCTCACATTTGTTTGGTCGGGGTTTTGAACACTTTTTACAGCACTGAAAATTATTTAACCAGTGTTTGTCGGACATTTTTCAATCTATTTTTTCAAGAATCCGCTCCGGTCTGAAAGCAAAATCTGATTACGCCAGACAGTAGAGCGGACCTTCTTCCTTCGGAAACCGTCAAGAAAATTTTGAAAGCAGATTTCGATATCGTCGAAATAAATGATTTGAGAACAAGAATCATTAAGATAATATAAATAATATTGTACATTATCTTATTTTTGGCTGCATGCTTTAGTAGCAATTATTGTTGACATTTCGATGGACCTTTGTTGCAGTAATGGTTGGCCAACAGTTAGAATCGTCACCCTGTTCTGGAAGTGGGCCAACGGTCATACCCAATGTAGAGCCTACGTTACTATAATATTTGTTCTATATATTTTCGTCGTAGGTCCTATGTTCGGAATTTGTAGGCAAAAACATTAACTATTGTATATCCTAACTATGTTAGTTTATTTGACCAGCCAAATAATTTTATTTTCAATTATTCGATTATTTGAACTTCAAATGAAATCCAAATAACTTTTCATTTCATCTGTCATTTGATCAAACAATTCGTACTCTTCGAAATTCTATTTATCTCGTGTACTATACAACATTTTTAAAAGCGAAAGCGGCTGTAGAGTTTAATCATTAAACTACAAAAATTAGCAAATCTTTTACTAATTAATTTAATTACTTCGATAAGCTCTTCTTCTTTCGAGGTGAAATTATTTATTATTTTATTTGGACGGTGCAATTGTATATATAATAAAATATAAATAATAAAATATTTAGGATACAGCATTGTTTGAAATGTCAATTCATTTGAAATGAAATGTGCTATGTCCAATTCTGCTATACAGTACAAAACCAAAAAAGACTGGTCTACCGAGGGGGTTAGGGGATAGGAAATTAATTCCCTAATTTGTAAAGCTTGTACCACTTTGCTAGTAATAGCCTTGTAACAGATGCGACGTTAAAAGTGAAATACATAAATAATAATGAAACATTGTGTACGTAAACGATTCTATACTTTCTGACGGTTACACTGCCTATGTAAGTGCTGGGAATATTATCCTCGGCGACAATCCAGTAGATTAGTTCTTAATGCAGCTCCCTCGCGGCAACGCAGAACCGCCGCGCCGCGCAATTAAACGAGTCTCGGATGAAAATTACCAGCGTGACCACCACTCGATAGAGATCTTATTACGTATACTTGCTGGTATACTGTCGTCTAACACGAAGGCTTTCCACGATGATTGTTTCGTCAGAACTAGCACAGACTCGTTCCATATTAATCCACAGTCGTAACCGAAAATTAGGAATCTCTTTGAAGATCCGCGTTGCTCGCTAGCATTATCGTTAGAACATCGCATTCTTTTTTCTATTTTCAATTTATTCATCAATGTTTTAAACCAGATCATTTGTCTAGCAAATACAATATTACCTAGGCATTATAGTAAAGCCTTGATCTAAGAAAAACCCTCGGATCTGTGCCATTTCGTAGATCCTATGGTTCTACTATTTCTTTGTACGCGGCCACAAATAAATTGACGAAACTCCATTATAAAAAGAATAATAAAAAATAAAGAAGTTTTGGAATTACGCGGCATTTACACTTCATCCGGACATTATTTTTGACTGCGTCTACCGCGCCGAACGAGACTTCAATAGAGAGCCGAACATAGAGAAGGACAGAAGAGCAGTGGAGTGGCACTGAACAGTGATCGTGCCCATGAACCCGGACAATAAAGGGGCGTTTACTGTACATAGTTTCTGAATTCTTCAGGAACATTCTTTAAGAAAGTTATAAATTATTTTGTTATTTAAGTTATAAGTTATTTTCAGACCTTCTATATCAGGATTGCATAAGAAGGAAGTAATACAAAGAGGTAACCGGTATCTACTTTCGTTTGTTCTGATAATTATAATCTGGGCATTGTCATATGTCATATGCCATATAACAGTGATGGGCAAGTTTGTCCGCCGCGGACAAGAAGGATCCGTCGAGCTTCCTCCACCAACGCGCAACGTCTTTTTCCTCCAGCGCGCACCTTCGCTGCGAAGCGGTGTTTCGTGCCTTCGCGCACGACTACAGTGGGACCTTAGACCATATACGTACTAATAGACCCGGCATAGGTATAGTATGTGTATAGGAAAACCGAGAGTTCAGGTCGGCAAAGACAAGGTGCTGTATGACGTCAAAAGATAAGTCTTAAGATAATTTCAAAATGGCTGACACGGCAGACCGACGCACAGTGGGATGAATGTATCGAAATGCTGGACATCGCGTTTAGCACCCCTTTCAGTTTTTGTATCGCCTTGAGATTTTAAATATCCATGTTTTCAGTAGTATAGAATACGAATCTGATATCAAAAAATTTTTTGACCACCCAAAAATTTTTTTTTCGAAATGTTGGAAAAAAGAGAAAAATGACTCATTTATTTAGAAAATTCGCTAGAAACAGAATGTATTTTTAATATTCTATAATTTTTCCGACATGTTCTGTTGTCAATTCATACTATAGAACCTCAGAAAATAATTTTTTAAGTTAATATCATCAGAAATCACTGATTCATTACATTTATAAAATTTAATTTTTGTCAGATTGGTTGGTTTTAAAAAAATCATGATTTTTCCATAAGTACTTGGTTTTTTGAATGTATAATAACTCTATGAATAATAATAATATATAACATGATAATATAATTGTATTAATAATCTATTATATACCATAACTAAATAAATAAATACTAAATATATATATATTATATTAATAAATAAATATAATATTAATAAATAAATTTAAATAAATTATACTCTTTTCAAACCCAAATGCCGGCCGCAGCCAGATCCCGCCAGACGAGATCTCAACGAATTTCTCTCACATAATATCAAAGGAGAAAGTCCATGAAGCCCGTTTTTCAGCAGTGATCGGCAGTCTTTTGAAAAATGCAAAAAAGACCATTTTCAAAAAATAAAAAAAAATTTTCAAAAAAAAAGAATCTTTTATTGCTTTATAGACGAAGAACAAAAAGATTCATCACAGTTTTTTTTCCTTTCAATTTACGCTTATTGTAATATAAACGTAACAAAAATATAGAATTTTTTTTTCTTCGTCTATAAAGCCCATAAAAAAATTTTTTTTTCGACTTGCTATGTGTGAATGACACTCGTCAAGGTGCACTAAAGCAAGTATATTTGCCATCGAAGTCTTATAACAAACTTCAAATTTTAGTCAATGTCGCGGGTTTTCGTACATTCGTCCCACTCTGCGACGCCGACACTATTCAATTTTTTTGTAAATGCATAATGATCCGCAGTCTAATAATAACTAATCACAAGTGAGGTAAATTTAAATTATGTAAAACTACCTTAGAATGTTGTAAATGTGATCGATTTATATGTTAAAATCTTGCTTATTAGGTATAGATACAGATAAATTATTAGTATGCATATTATTAGTGCAACGGTTCTTTCGTGATGAATGCGAAATTTTCATAAATAAATATAGATACAGATAAATTATTGGTATGCATATTATTAGTGCAACGGTTCTTTCATGATGAATGTGAAATTGTCATTAAAAAAAATAACGTCTTAAACGAAAAATCCTATCGCTGCAGCATTTTATTCTTTGCGATATATGTATACCAAAATGTTCGCGTTCATTCTAAGATCGTCGGTTGTCCAAGCGGTTAAGGAGTTGGACTACCAAGCGGTAGACCGGGGTTCGAATCCCGGGATAAGAAATTGTTTTTCTCCGTTTAAATTTTCGCGCCACTCGACTTTCGACTTCCGTAACACAACTTCCGTAACGCTAGAAAATTGTTACCCACTCAGCAGAGAAGTTTCATCATTTCGAAAACATTTTGTAACCTGCATAATATGCAAAAGTTGTTAATCTTCAGAATCAAATATCGATTCCTAAAATAGTTAATATATAATACTATTATTACTTTATACTTCATTGTAATACCTTAATAAAACATATAGAATAAACATCTGTAACTCAAATACAGTTTATAATTGATTATTTCATGATACAATGCCGAATTCTTTGAAATTATCCTGTCCATTATTTCCGTGTACTGTGTACATGGCGCATCCGCTGATCCCCCTCGCCCCCCTATAAGCCAAGCGTAGGCACTGTCGATGAGCATAGCTTATATGTACATCTTTTGAAAATGTGACGTCACACAGCACATTATCTTTGCCGAGGGGAAAATTATCTGTGTCGGGTCTATAGGTATTAGTATACAGTATGGTCTAAGGGTGGGACTTACGTGGGAGAAGGCGAGGGCACGAGGCGCACTGCCGCGCTGCGCTAAAGAGAGCTTGATGGGAGAAGCAGGCAACTCAGGGGTCCCTACCGTGCCCATCACTGCCATATAACATGGTTCAGGTCTTGAAATTCTGCGCCGCACCGGTTTCGCACTGTTACCTATAAAATTAATCTTTACTGACGAAGCATTTCAATTATAATGGTTCGAATGTATTAACAAAAACTACAAAACCACTGGAAAGTCCAAGTCCAGTAGGTATACACGATCTTGCTATTTAATTAGAAAGTTAGTGGACATTATTGCTGGCATTTTGAGATCTCATTAATTTTTGATAAATATCACTCATGTTTCTTTCATATGTATATGTATATGTATATGTATATGTATATGTATATGTATGTGTACATTGTATACCGAGACATTACTATCTAGAAATCTAGATATCTAGAAATTGATTTTCAATGAATTTCATTACCCACTGAAAATCAAATTCTTGAAAGTTTCTATATTTTCGTATATTTTCGTTAACATGAATGTTATTTCATGAAAATAAAATTCCGGAATTCTTGTCACATTAAACGGCGACGAGACAATACATGCTCAAGATAGAAATGCCCACTAATAAGTGGTCTACAAAGTGTTTTCGTAGCTCTGAAGCGGTCGCATGTTCCATTATCGTTTCGATCTCTTTAATCGTTCACGTGGTCACCGTTACCTTCGATAACTTTTTCCAACCTCGTGCAAGCTTGTATGTAAGTACATACAGTATCGCCGCTTTATCAAAATTTGTTTCATTCCCCGTTCCTAAATGGTTTTTCTGTTGAATAATTTCTCTTTTGCATAAGGAAACTAAGTATTGACGAAAAATCTAAAGACCATGAACCAAATTTCAAAGTCTCGCGTTGTCCAACAAAAATGAAACGCTCTAGTAACACTAACCGCACAGCTTGTAAACAATTCGAAATGACGTAAATCTTTATTTGCAGTAATCTTTTATGGGAACGTTTCGCGGTATATGTCAGGAATCGTAATGAAAAACACTTAAGGACAAATGTAAATATACATTATACATATATGTATAACAACAGTCTGTCGACTATAGAGAATTTACTATACTTTTTGAATATACATATACACACACACTGTATATGAACAAGCATAGTATTAGTCACCGGGTGACGAAGACAGCGCAGGAACCGAGTTTTTCAGGACAGAGAATTTAGAGCATAGGACTATTTTCCATAGTTTTGCACCGTCTCTGTGTCGACTACCAAGCTCCCATCATTATACAGGATGTCCCAAAAATGTTGTGTTTCTTTGAAAGGGGTGATTTCTGATGTCATTTGAAGTAACTTTTTCCTTTACGAAAATGTTG